>VZTU01008650.1:147647-275537 GCA_013400835.1 Zapornia atra
CCCGGTGACCAATCCCTAACAACTTCGCCTTCGCTACCGGTCTTAAAAAAGGGCATGGCCGCTCTCCCATTGGCTGAGGTTTAACACGCGCCTTCGGCTTTCTACTGGCTCCTACGGCTTGCAATCTTCTCCCTCCAGCCTTCTGATTTGCTCGACCTGTGATTGCAGGAGCACGTCGCCCGCCTGCTGCTCACGTTTAGCACCCTCTGAAGGAGGCGGGATTGGCTAGGGGGTGGGGACTGCCACTTATCATTGGCTGCTAGGAAGCCTCGCGCGCTATGCCCTTGTGGGGGTGACGTGATGACGTAGAGAGCGGCCTGGCCTGGTTCCCAAGATGGCGGCGCGCAGTACGCGGAGGCTTCGCTGTCGTTAGAGGCTTCGCGCTCCGGTGGGGTTCCCTCTCCCGCGCGTGGCCTGTGAGTGCGTTACGCCTGCGTGGGGCCAACCGCCTCCGGCAAGTCGGGACCGCCCGGGCTGCCGGCGGGCGAGAACCGGGGCCTGGGGAAGAGGCGAAGGGAGCTGGGAGGCCGGGGCGGGGAGCGAGCGCCTCCGCGGGCACCGGCAACCTTGCCTGCGGCGGGCGGGCGGGCACGCGGGCCGGCTCTGGGCGGAGTTGAACACCACCACCGTCCCCCTCGCCGTTGTGGGGGCTGCAGAGGTCGGAGCCGGGCTCTCGGTCGGATGGTTCGCGTAAGGTAGGGTGCGAAATAGCCGGGATCGCGCTCTTGCGATCGTCTCTGTGCTGCTGGGGCGCCTCAAAGGGCAGGGAAAAGCCTCCCGTGATTTCCGGCCACGGTGGGTTGGGTTGGGATGCTTGAGGTGGCTCCGTTAGGATGCTTTCGGCTTGAAGGGTTTTCTCCCTGACTTTGTGTTTGGAAGTGCTGGCCGAGCTTGTAGGACGGAGCGGGCCTCGTCGCTTCGGGAAGTTACAGCGCGACGAGAGATTTAAACTGGAGCGTTGCTAAGCAAAGTAACTTGTGAAGGGCCACTGCAGCAGTTGTAAAAGTCATGCTTCTTTGGTAAAGATGGTGGGAATGCGTGGTCGTGGCGCGGAGCTTTCTGTATTGGCTTTAGAAGTAGTTTTAAGTACCCATTCACTTAGTTGTGACAGAGTTTGGATGGAGCTGTCGCTGGTGCCCTTAGTTGTGAAGGTTCATCGAGAATCAACGTGGAACAGTTCCCTTTTGCCTGAAAAAGGGAAGCTCTCTGAAGCTGAGTGAGATGCTGATCACAGGCATAGTTTTTTTCTGGCAGTTCATGTGATCGTTCTTCCATTTTCAAAAGGGAAACATCTTGAAAATACCTAGCTTAATTTCAGGAGTTCTAAATTTGGCTCTTCCTCTGTTCTGCTCAGAGCAAATATGTTGCATCACATCTTAATCACCATTTGGTATGTGAACCTTTGCAGGTGACTGCAGTAATTTGTGCATAGTATCTGTAGCTTATTGAATTACAGCAAGGGTGGTTTTGTACTTGAAGAAATAAAGGCACCAAGACAGTTTTTGCCCTCTAACTTGAGGCATGACTGAACATCAGTCATAACTCAAGCAGCAGAAAGTGAACTGCAAAGCTTTGTGATACAGATGTGAAGTTCTGGGCAGCTCAGTAAAGTAGCACACTCTTTGAGTGTAATCAACTGCCTTGCTTTGAAAATTATTTTGGATGGCACCTTATCCTTTAGTCTCCAGTCAGTTGTCCTAATCTTGGTGTGTGACAGAACACTACTTCTGTTCCCTTTTTTTCCTTCAAGTTGTACAAGTACAGACCACTTCACAGAGCTTTTTGCCCAGTGGCGGCTGCTGCTGCTGTTTTGCCACCCAAGGATAATTGGGAGACCAACTAGGTATTTAAAGTGTCATTCAGACTGATGTAACAAATGTGTTTCCTAGTTAGGAACAGTGAGTTGATCCCCACTCCTCGCAACTTTTCAGATCTTGCTGCTACCATCACTGGATTGTTTTTCCTTATTTTGCAGACAAAGAAGGTGAAAGTTGTTACAGTAAGAAGTGGCAGATGTTGTTGATAGTGCATTATTGAAGTTTCTTTATTAAACAGATAATAGCAAAGATAGCCTATGTCTATAAGGAAAGATAAGGGCAAGGTTAAATATCACTTGTCTTTGAGCATCAAAAAAGTCCCTTCCATTGAGCAAGGTTAAATACTGTTCCTTTTACCATGTTTTTGAGCATGGGGCATTGGTGGAGGGAAGTGTCTATTTATAAACAAATCCCTTTGTCTTTTCTTAAAGGTTCTGAAGCGGCTATCTGAAGACTTTCTTTTTGAAAACTTACAAAGCAAGAACAATTTTGGTTTAATAAATGAAGGAGAATAAAGAAAATTCCAGCCCTTCTGTTAACTTGGCAAACCTGGACCATACAAAGCCATGTTGGTATTGGGATAAGAAAGACTTGGCACATACACCATCACAGCTAGAAGGGCTTGATCCAGCTACCGAGGCACGATACCGCAGGGAAGGGGCCAGGTTCATATTTGATGTGGGAACACGTTTAGGGCTGTATCCTTTCAGTTGGTATCAAATGTCTTTGAGTGGATATTTTCAGAATAAAATGTACAAGAAGTGGCCTTACGTGCCTAGTTAGCTGTTCGGATATTTCATTTCAAATGTTCATTAATCAAAAATCTTTTTGAGCTTTTTTGCCTTTTGACATAACTTATTTTTATCCATTCATTGGGTAAACGAAGTTTGAACTGAAGCCCTTGGGCAGTGGAGAAGTGAGGTGATACAGGCTTGCCAGTTCAGGCAACAGTTAACTGTTGGCAATTACCAGAATGAATCTACATTACTTCTCAAACTTCAAATTTTGCATTCATTTTTCTATATATTTTGTCTCTGAGGCTCCTAACGTCTACCTCTCCACTTTTTTGTTTGGTTGGTTTGGTTTGTTTGGGTTTCTTTGTGTGTTTAGGCTGGAATTCACAACTTTGTATGTACCATACCAATAAATAGTAAGTTCTGTCTGCTGTCCTCTCTTGTAGCCTGCCACTTAAACTTTTTGCTTCCTTCATTGCCATGGTTCTTTTAAGCTCCTCAGTTGTTTTGTTTAATAAAACCTAGTGAAGATGAAATTTCATTCTTCTCCTTAAAGAGAAGAGTAGGAACCATGTTCAGATTTTATTTGCATTTGTAGGTGTGAATAATTAGTAACTTCCCTCTATGCCAACACCTGTATGTGAAGTGATAATTGTTCTCTACCTTCATGTACCTGCTGATGGTTTTGACCTTTGCTGAAGCAGGTATGGTTTAACACAAGGGTGACTTTGCATGGGTCTTCCTATAAACACGTTTGGGACTTAACTCTCTTTCAAATAATGCTTTAGTTATCAACTGCATCTGGGTGGAATAACAGCATAGGATTTTTTTTTTAATGCTCCTGTTTTACTTGCAGTGTTTTCTAACTGGTCACTGAATGGACAATTACTTGAGGTACTTGATACATCAGAATGTATCATTTCCTTTGTGTATGTTTGGTTTTAAATTTGGTTTATGCCCTGTTTGAAAGTCCTTATTCTGCACCACAGACATTATGATACTCTAGCAACCGGAATAATTTATTTCCATCGGTTTTATATGTTTCATTCCTTCAAACAATTCCCAAGATATGTAAGTATTTTCAACATTGATGACTTAACACTGATTGCACTGGGCATGGCCTATTTGAAAATGTAATAAGTCACTTGGGTAGTGCTACTGTCCACTGCTCTGTAGAAAAATAATCATTGCAAGATCAAATACACTGTTGTTGCTTGTTTAGGCATTTCTGTTTATACTTAGAAACATATTTATGTTGACATTGCAGTTATGCCTTGCTGGTGCTGTTCTTTAGGAAGAGTAACAGCTGTAGTTCTGGCAACCCCATATTGGTTAAAAGATCAAAGAACAAAAAACGTGTAATAGTATCATAAAAGTTCTTGACAGACAATGCTAAATGCGGTTGAATTCTGTTTTGAGTTTCTCACCAGGAAACAAAGTTGTATAAAGCAGACAGTCCTTCAAATTCTGTATTATTCCTTTGAAAAAGTAAAAGTCTATCAAGTCTTTCCTGGGAAACTTCCACAGAACTGTTAATGGAAACTGCCAGTGCTTTTGCACAGTGCTATGCTATATTGCCTATCTATCTACATGGAGAAGAGTTTGTTAGAGCACTCTTTTCTTTTTTAGGTGACAGGAGCCTGCTGTCTCTTCCTGGCAGGAAAAGTTGAAGAAACACCCAAGAAATGTAAAGATATTATTAAAACAGCTCGTAGCTTGCTGAATGATGTACAGTTCGGACAGTTTGGAGATGATCCAAAGGTGAAAATACTCATGTTGAAATTGATTTCATCCTATTGTGTTCCAGCAAAGTGCTGTACATTCATTAGAGCAACAGTTTATTTTTCAGTTGTTCTAAATCCAATTATATGTTCAGCATGATTTTATAGCTCTTTTGGATTATGTGATAGGTAACTATGAAAATAATTTTTGCTAATGCAAGTAGTTTTGGGAGCTTACTGAGATAATTGCTAGTATAACAAGTTTACATTTAATTTCATGTAAATTCTGTTGCTGTTTTGCAAATGAAAGTAAATTTGAGTAATTCCAGTCAGAGCTAGAAATATCGTCAAGACATATTTGACAGGAAGCAATTCATAGCAAATCTGAAGCTAAGTAAAAGAAGTACTTCTGCAAGTTTTGAGCAGTTTCCTGTTTAGAGTACTTGACTTCACAGAGCAATGCTTCTCTCAAAATTTGCTTATTAGAAGTAACAGAAGAATCTTAAACTCAGGAGAGAAATGTAGTGAAATCTTCCCTTTTTGCTGTGATTTTTATGTATTTGGCATTTTCATGCTGTATCTTATTCAGTTCTTTCCTCTATGGAAGAAAAGGAATTTTAAACACTGCATCATCTCTCCTGCCCCAAATAAACATGAAGAAAAAGTATCTGGGTTTAAAATAATGTTCTGAGTTGGAGAGTTTCTGTTCTCCTTGGAGATAAATCCTCATCAAGCAAAACAGCAGGCAAGCATGCTTGCCTGGAGGTGCTCTGTAATCATGATTTATACCAGCGTAAAGTATTTGTGGGTAGAGGAAGGAATAATATTGTGATTATCTTCTTAAATTCTCTAGGAAGAAGTGATGGTCCTTGAAAAAATCTTACTCCAAACAATAAAGTTTGATTTGCAAGTGGAACATCCATACCAATTTCTTCTCAAGTATGCCAAACAACTCAAAGGTAAAATATTACAGGGTGAGCAAGTAATGCTTGTTATTTATTTTCAGAACTTGATTTACATTAACAGTGCAAGAGTATTCTATTCCAAACTGTTTGTCCTTCTTAGTAACTTTATTTCTTACACCTTTTTTTGGATTGTTTTTCAGGAGACAAAAATAAAATTCAGAAACTGGTCCAAATGGCATGGACATTTGTCAATGACAGGTAAAATATTTCCAGGAAACTTTTTGGAAATGAAATAGTTACTGTTGCTAGTACTTTATTCTGGAGTTAGATATTTATTTGACAAAAGCATGTTACGTGATTTCTGTTTGTTATTTGTTGGTTTTTTTATCACATTCATCAATTTTTTTTCTTTCCATCATTTCCAGGATAGTTCCATTGAGCAGGGAATGTAGTATAGAAGTAGACCATTAAGAACTTTGCAGTTTTGTGGTAATGATGTAATGCTGCATTAAAAAAAGTTACTGTTTGAGAGGAACAAAGTAAATTATCGATCTCCAGGACAGAAACTGGCTTCTTGCCCAGTCTGAGATAGTGGCACATTCTGAGAAAACAAATCAATTCCCAGTTCCATCATGTCGGTCAACTTTCTTTTTTTAAAGTGGTATTTTGGTAATAGTAAACTAACCATTAAATTCAGTGAGGAGTACAGGTTTTAGCTGTAGAAAAGAATGAAGGGAAAATAAGAGAAAAACAACTTTTGTTATATAAAACTACTATCAGGAAACAGTAATTTTGATTATGACAGGAACTTAGTTAATATAATACCAATAGTATTTTAGCATTAGCTTTAACAAAGGCTATTCAAGATAATCTTTTACAGCTTGATCTAAAACTTGCATTGTGCTTGACAAGTTGCTTTACTTGCAATACTTGCATATTGGCTGTTTTGTGTGAGGGTTGGTTTTTTTTTTTTTAAGTGCTTGCTTGCATTTTATTAAAAAACATTTGGAAACTCTAAAATCCAGATATTTGCATCATTCCCTAAGCAGAGGAATGCAATGCCATCACACAACGATAGCGCTATAGTCAGTTAACAGTACAGGTGAGACTAGAGTGGAATGTAGTTACCTGTGCTTGGAATACAGTTCTGTCTTTTCCCTTTTCATCCACACCCACATAGTGTTAGTTTTTCTATTTGTAACCTCCAGACTTGTTCCACTGGGGTATGTTGCTGTTGTAGGTGTATACCCTCTGTATTACCTGTACTATACTTTTACGAAGCACCCTCTTTCATGCTAATAGTACTGCAGGAAAAGTTTAGTTTTGTAACTCTTCTGTTTAGCAAAGCTCTTAAAGTTGTCTGAGATGTTAAAGTGTGGTGGGATTTTATACACTGTTAACTACAGCATTGTACATTGAGGTGTTTTACTTTGACAGCCCAGATTATCTTCAGGGTTACATTTTGGTTTGTTTTTTTTATTATTCCAGTCTCTGCACTACGCTGTCATTGCAGTGGGAACCTGAGATCATAGCTGTTGCAGTTATGTACTTAGCAGGCCGTTTGTGTAAGTTTGAAATACAGGAATGGACATCAAAACCAATGTACAGACGATGGTGGGAGCAATTTGTCCAAGATGTTCCCGTTGATGTTCTGGAAGGTATGAAAAACATTGGCCACAAACAGAGGAATATTTCCGTTAACTGTGTGATCTAGGTCATTGGTGAATGCAAGTTGCTTTCTGTCTGGGTTTTTGCCAAAATAATCACGTGGAGTATGTAACTCAGGATACATCTGCTATGCCTTAACCAGCTTTTTAACTAAACTTGTAAGACTGTCTTAGTCAGGAAATATCTTTAGTTACCATACCTGGTCAATATTTGCTTTGCTACTGCTTAGTTTATACCACGGTTAATTAGCTGGCAAATTGTCATGATGTTTTTTGGGTTTTCTAGTTGTGTTTTTTTTGTTGGGGCTTTTTTGTCTGGTTTGTCTTTTGTTTTGTTTTTTTTTACAATTCCCTTGTCGCCATTTTAAGTAAGCAGCTCTTCAAACACTGGCACTAATGGAGCCTGGTTTCCAGTGTCTTTCTCATTGATGGTTGACCTCTTTAACCAAATTATGCTAGGGCTGTAATCGCACTTTGTGGTGTGCCATGGCTGAGGAACAGATTGTGGAGGATGAGTTCTGGTGTGTGGAGGGAGGTGAATTCTTATAGGGGATGAATTGTGGATTTTTGTCATCAGTACGGGTATCCTAATACTGTGTTCTTTGCTCGTTTGTATCTGCTGCTTGTCCTCTTGAGGGAGCCCCAGGAAGTTTGTTTTTATTGAAGATGTTTTTATTAGCTTACCAGGTACAAACATCACTCCAAGCGCACTTCTAGTTCCATAAATTGCTTTAGAAGCCTTTATGCTTGTCACAATACGCTGCTTGGTTCTAAGTAAGTTTTAAATGAAACAGCGTGTGTTGCTGCTCAGGTGGTTTAGCCTTTGGTGCTCTTTGAACTACTAGGTGAATGCCATACAGATCTGATAATTTATTAAATGGTTACTTGCTCTGTGTGGATCATGGCTTCTTTTTCAGAGTTCTTCCAGTTTCAGATCTCTGCTGAATCACTGTCAAAGAGGGTTAGAGAATGGGAGTGTCTCCAGTTTCTGCTACTGTATCAGTGAATGCTCATTGAAAAAACTCATTTAGCTTTTCTAGAACAGTTTTCCTTTCATTGAGTGCTGTTCTTGCACCTGGTTGTCAGTTGGTCCTACAAGTTTTGTGGCAAACTTGTAGCTCTTAACATGTTGGAAGAAGAATTTAGGACTAGTCCTTTGCTTAGTTTCATGAAACCTTTTGGACTGTCCTGACTAGATCTATGTTGTAATGTATAATCTTCCTTCACTCACTTAACACCAGGACAGCAATATAGCGATGTTGTTACCTGGCTCTCCAAGCACACAAAATAATAACATAGTGTAACTCAATACAAAGACACTTTGTTTTTCTTCTTGAAGGTGTGCACACGTCTTGTTGTTTAGCATAGGCAGAAGAAATTCCTAAATGCAAGGATAAATTGAAAAAGTATTTTAAAAAAAATATTATCTCTGGTCATTATAACAATGAATAATATTTAATTTTTTCTGAAGTTGATGTTCAGTAAAAAGCTTACTTGATTATCGTGTAATTATCGTGTAATAAATGTATACCTATACATTATGGAGGTATACTATTTTTGGGTGGGTTTTTTTTTTCTTTTTAGATATCTGTCATCAGATCCTGGACCTGTACTCACAGGGAAAACAGCAAATGCCTCATCATACTCCTCACCAGTTGCAGCAGCCACCGTCTCTTCAATCCACTCCCCAGGCACCCACGGTACAGCAATCCCAGCAATCCCAGGGTTCAGAGCAGTCACAGGCTCAGCAGCAAAAAGAGTCACAGCAGTCAGCACAACAGCAGCAGCAGCAGCAGCAAACACAAGCACAGCAATCAAAAAAGCCCTCTCCTCAATCAAGTCCTCCTAGACAAATTAAAAGACCAGCAGTAAGTTTAACTTTGAACCTTAACTTGAATTTTATTTTCAGGCTGACTTGATGTCCATTTGATTTTAAAGTCTGCAGTGTGCAGCAGACTTAGGTTTGCTGTAAGAACGAGCCTGGTGATTAATTTTCTATGCTGGACTTTCACTGATTACATGGCAAGTACATTAGTGTAGAAAAACCTTTACGGTTTTGGCATACCACATCCTCATTCCACCTGAGACCAGTGGAGAGGCTGGAGTCACCATGAGCTCTTAAGATTCTGACTTTTTTTGGTTCTGTGCTGTTGTTGGGTTTGCTATTAAGCAGCATTGATTTAGGGATGGTCTCTTGTGCCATGCCTGGATGTGGAGCTGTGCAGAATGGTGATGAAGATATTTGATTTTCTGCTCTTTGATTAAAATTTAAGAGAATGGTGGCTTCTCAGAGTGTGTCAAAATTCTTAGATCTTTCAAAATAATCTAATAAGAGTAGAAGCCTGTAATTGCATCATATATTAAAGTCTCACTTTGTATTATCACCTCCTCATTGAAAAGAAGAAAATACACTGGCAATTAGAATATCAAGTTCTGAGTGGTGTTCCACAGTCATCAAGTCCAAAGGAAGCTTTCAGACCTTAATCTAATTTTTTTCTTTTTTCACTTGTAAGTTATAGGGGGTGGGGGTGGGGGTGAAGTTAAACAAGTTTTGCATGTGCTTGGTTAAGAAGGGTGTTTCCAGAAGTAAAATTTCTGGAACAAGCCTATTCAGGAAGTAAACTATACACCTTTTACAGCTTCTGCTCTAACTTGCAATTAATGCATGCCCAAACTAGAGAGCAGATGTCAAGGGGAAAAACCCCACAAACAAACTAAAAAGAAAGCAAAAAATACAGGAGGGAAAAAACCAAAGCAACAAATGATAGAATGAAGTGGAATTGGAAGAATGCAGTGTCTTCATGATAGCAGCTTCCCAAAAAAGAGAAAAAATGCAACTCCCTAAAACGTTGGTCCTTTAATTACAAGATAGAGCCTACAAAGAAAAATAATTATACTGAAATATACAGTTCTTGCACTGAATTAGTGTTATTTGTGATAGAAAGTTGGTAAAATGTGTTAATTAATTAGCTTAAAGATTGTGAGAGCTCTTTATAGAAAAACTAGAATAAATACATACTCCCTGTCACTGCACAAACTGAGCTTGGGTTGTCAGATCAGTAGGGCAGGGAACATTTCATGTTTTTATTCAACAAAAATGATTGGAACAGCTTGGAACATCAGAAGTTGTAAATAATAATTGGGACTTTTCTATGTGTGTCCATCTGATTGTAAGTTGTTATGAATGCTTGTTCATTCATGTAAAAGCAAGTGGGATGATCTGAAATTATTCTTTCTCCAGAAAGCAGCCTAGGAGAGCAAGATGTGTGTGGTGTTTGAAAGACTGACTTGGTGCTTCCAAAATGTTCTTTGGTTAGATATGCCATAAACCTTACTTAAAATGTTTACTTCCTTCTATAAATAGGGCTTTGCTTGACTTCTCTGATTTGTACAGACCATAAATATACTTTGTTCCTGGAGGCAAGATTTTTCCATTTACGTGAACTCTTGTAACTCTGTTACCTGCTGCTGAGCCAAGATACTTTCAAGCAGCTGAGGCACTGGCCCATGAATTACAGACCCGTACCAGATGTCTAACACATCTGCAAATCCTCTATGTATCTGGTCGTGAAGAGCACTTTAATGTTCAGTTGACTTCACTAAAAATATCCTGGTGAATCATTAGATGTGAATCATATATTTAGTTTGATACAGTTGGTGAAGGTGAAACCACTAATAGTCCCTTAAAAGAACCTTTTTATTTTAAAGATGCAGAAACTATGTACTGTACCCCTCTGATTTTATGATTAATTTTAATTACATTTGTAACTAAGCTTATTGTACTTAAAATTTGTTAGTTTTTCTGCTCTTCTCAAAGACCATCAAGTAGTCATCTCAATTGGACTTAGTAAGCTGAGATTTTTTTTTTTTTACTCTGGTGTGTGATTATTGTGGGTCATTTGAGGGTTTTTTAGATACAACAAAAAAACCCAACCAAAAACTTGTGTTTGGAAGATGTGAGATTTTTTGGGTTCTGCTCAGCATGCATGATTTTTTTTTTTTCTGGCATAGCGTTTGGCTTGTATACAACACTTTCCATCTGAAGGCTTCTGAGATGTTTTACACTGAGCAACACTTTCACTGGCCTTCTGTCCTGGTAAATAAAGCATAAGGGCCTGAAGTGATTTTGGCAAAAGTTGAATGACAGGTCAAAGCAGAATCAGGAACAGAGGCCAAGTCTCTTGCTTTCAGCTTAGTGAGCAGTGTACCAGACCATGACGTGTGTGGAGTGGATGATAAATAAATTAAACGAGATGGAATATTCAACAGTAAGAACAGCAGGAAATGCATCTAAAATAGCTGCTATTTTTTCAGTCTCTTCATTCTGCCAGTTAAGCTGGGCTTTCCCAATGTGATTTGACTTGTAGTGTTTGTGTTGCATCTGCCTAAATGGATTGGACATTATTAACCTCCTAATAGAAGTATAGGAACAAGTAAAGAGTTTGTCCTGCCTCCTCTTAGTGAAGGGAGGAAGAAACTGGTTTTGCTTTAGTCAGAAAGGTACAAAAGCTCTTCAGCAGACCATCAGATGCTTCCTCTTTTGCTTGCTTGTTCCGATTTTAAAATGCTTTGTCTTTTGCCGTGGTCTTATTTCTGTCCTCCTTTTACAGGCTGTATCGCCAAAAGAAGAAACAAAGACATCATCAGGTAAATGTTACTACTCAATTCTTACCACTTTCTTGTTACTGTTTTAACCAGAAGTCATTTGCAGGTGTGTGCTTAGTTTGTTTGCTTACAGTCTTTGCAGTTCTAAACTATTCTGATCCTAATAATGCATCTTTAAATATTTACTATAATTATTTTAAAATGTTCCTAACTGTGAAACTTGAAAAAACAGAGTGTAACTCTGCGCCCAAGAGTCCCTTAATACAGTCTATTCAGTAGAAGTCTTGTTAAACTACACAACTCTCAACATACAACTCCTTGTGTCGTTTGGAGTAGTTGTTCAGCAAGCTGTGGCATCTTGGAAGTGACTGAAGGTACCTTGTCATGCAGTAGCTACACTAGGAACAACTCTCTTGGTAACCAGTGAGATTTGGAACCAGTAGTTGGGATGGCTGCCAGTAAAAGACACAGATAATTCTTTGGAACAATGTATTTCAAGATAGCCAGGGTGTGATTCTGTAACCTTTTCCAAAGTAAGTTTGGCACTTCTCCCTCTCTGGCTCTGCAGCTAGATTCCAGAGAGCTGTCTATTCTCCCTCCTTTTTCCTGTGCAATTGCAATTTGGTTTGGTTCTTAGACACGTTCTCCTTCCAGAGGGAGCATCATTCACCATCTCCTGGGATTTGTTTTAACTATTTACAAGTTGCAGGTTTGTGCTAGAAAGTGTATGTGTGCTCCTCTGCACATTCATAGTGTTATTGGGACAGTTTGTCTCCAGGTATAAGGTGCATAGCTTGAATTTGTAGGCATGGGTTCTTGCAAGATGTGTGTGATACCTGATGCCGCTTTATACAGAGATCTTGATTTTTGTGCTCTTCATTAAACATATAGATTATATGGGATTTCCATTGTACTTTCACATAGTGTCATATGATGTGATCATCATTAGTGTGAGGCTAGAGGTGGACTTTGGAAAATATTGCAGAACAGTAGCCAATTAGGAACTTTGAAATGTTTTTTAGAACAACCACCACCACCATCGAAAATCCCGAAAATCGAAACTTCACATCCACCGATACCTCCTGCACATCCACCTCCAGGTAAGCTGCTGTTTCCTAACATATTTACTCTTGCAGTTAATTGCTCCACTTTTCATTCAGATGGTGGGGGAAGGGGGAGGGGTTGTTGCCTTGATTAATGAGCTGGGCAAGTAAAAGCAGTGCGCAGAAGAGCTCCAAGGGGAATTTCATCTTGGTAGCACAGGCTTTTCCAGGCAGAAGCAGAAGAGTTATGATGGAAAGAAGACTACTAGGTGGACAAGGCAAAACAAAACTATGACTGTTAAAGGCCTAGAAGGCTAAAAGTAAATGTCACATTCTCAAAGTGATAGCAGATGCCATATTATGTTACTAGAGCAGCTTCCAACCTATAGAAATCTTCCATATTACATCTTTAGAAATTCTGCAGGTGTGTAATTTCTGAACAAGGGGGTAACTTTCTTGTCTGTGTCCCAAAAGAGGACTTTAATCTACCAGAGAACTTTAACACTGCACACATACCTTATGTTTGCAAAATAAATTGTCCCGTTGTAAAAATGTGCTTCCAGGGCCTTGATGCATTAGCTGTCCTTCCAGTGACCCATAAATATGACATAAATATTTTATAGAGCACGCTCTGTAATATAACTGTAAGATGACAGCTTCTAGCAGGGAATTGCAAGAGAAAAAAACAGGTCTCTGAAATATAGTAGGACCATTTTTTCCCATTAGTTAAAATCTAATTAAGGGCTTTTTCTAAATATCATGTTCATTATTCCTTCAGTTGTTAAATCTTGAATGCACATCTTGCATCCAGAATGATTCTGAAAATGAGCAAATGGGGAAATTGCCTCCTGTAATTTGGGAGCTAGAAGTCGTTGAACTCGTAGGTACCACAGCCAGCATACCCACCTTGCATGATCTAATTTTGTAGCTGTCCTTGAGAAAATTTTGCTGTTAAAATTATGACTGCTTAGATAAGGTGAATCCTAGACAGGTAATGAATTTTTTCCTTGTTATCAAAAATTTTCCCCTTAGAATTTGTTTATGCAAACAAATCATTGTATGAGTGCTGAAATGTTCTAAAAACTGTCTTCAGCAATCAACTCTTTTGGGGCTCAGAGGAAAAATCAGATGAAAACTAAGAATGTTTATTGACCAAATGAAAAGAAATACTGGAAGGTGGCTTAACCTCAAATCCTGTTGAGCATTGTCAGTTGAGTTGTTGCATGCCACTGGAAATGACTGCCCTATATCTGTTTCTAAATAACTTTTCTTATTGAACAGTGTTTTAGATGTTTATGTACATAAGCAAGATGGTTGTCAGGATGCCCCCAGTTCTTTTTTGTTGGGCATTTTAATATTGACTGTGTGACCACAAAAGATGTTGCTAAGTCAGTCCTCTCACTGTGGTATTCCTTACTTAAAATAAATAAAAAATAATTAAGACCTTATTTAAAGAGAAGCCAATTTAAAGCAATGTCCATTCCTAGAGTTGGCCAAGTGTAATTCTATAAAATTCATAAAACCTTTTTATGAACTTCCCCAAAGTGTCAGGTATCAAGTTCCCTGAAACTGCTCAGTGGAACAAAGCTGATTGCTTCGGACATGAAATCCAATCTATTGCCCTTTCCTACTTAGCCTCTGATTTTCTTTTTTTTTTCGTTTGGTAAACAGGATTAAAGACTAGAGAGACTTTGGTGTTTCCTAACATGTGAGAGAAGTGAAGTGCAGAGGGTAATCCCAGGCCATCCTCAGGAGTATAAAAGAGGTAGAAGGGAGGCCTAGACTAAAGAAGATTGAAGCACTGATCAAAAGATGTTCAGTGTCTTGGGTCCCATGGCTTTTTAAATGTGCTAGTTTTGATTCAGTCCATTCAGTCTGCTAATTCCTGCTGACTGTAGAACAGTATTTAAATTTTAAGAACATAGTAATAAGAATTGAAGATGTATTAAACTTTTAGAATGGGAAAAGCTGAATGTGGAGGTTTGTTATGCAACCTAGTTACTTTCTAGTGATGGAAGAAGGTCTGACTGAATACCACATGGTATTCAAAGATCTAGAGAATCGAGTCCTCTCTTTGTATGTTAACTGGAAGAAAAATATGAAGTATTCAGAAGCTATTATTGCCACTATCCTTCCAAAAAATAAACAAAACTCTCTTTTTCCAGAGCGCAAGCCTCCTTTGGCAACCACAGTTTCAATGGGAGAAGCAGAGCAATCTACTACTGTGGACTCAGTAGATATGCCAAAGGTCCAGATTCCTCCCCCTGCTCATCCTGCCCCAGTCCACCAACCTCCACCTCTGCCGCATCGTCCCCCACCCCCGCCCCCCACCAGTTACATTACAGGGATGTCTACTACAAATTCATACATGTCAGGGGAGGGTTATCAAAGTCTTCAGTCCATGATGAAAACAGAAGGACCAACTTACGGAGCTTTACCACCAGCCTACGGACCACCAACTCATCTGCCATATCATCCACATGTCTATCCTCCCAACCCTCCACCACCAGTTCCGCCTCCACCCCCTACTTCATTCCCCCCACCCAATATTCCACCTCCTACTCCTGGATATCCTCCTCCACCTACATACAACCCCAATTTCCCTCCTCCAAGACTGCCTCCAACTCATGCAGTACCACCTCATCCACCTCCAGGGCTGGGAATGCCACCAGCTAGTTATCCCCCGCCTACTGTTCCCCCAGGTGGACAGCCACCTGTACCACCTCCAATTCCACCACCTGGTATGCCACCTGTAGCAGGACTTGGACGTGCTACGTGGATGAGATAGCATGAGGTAATTTGCACGGTATCTCTTTATGTTGATTAGGCAGGAGTAGCTAGTCAAAAACTACTTTGTAAAGATGCAGAGGGGGGTAATTTGTATAATTTAGATGAAGAAATGAGGCGCTGAAATGAAAATTTAGCTGATCTGTTTGCAGTATTGTTTATGGCGAGTTATATAGGCTTCTAGATTTTAATCAGCTTTGCAGTATCTATTCTAACTTTATACATTTGACTTAAGTTTAAATTGTCTTGAGTTACTCCAGCACTGGATTACTTTGTACTAGCAAAACCAGCCATATTGGCTCAATTATATCAGTAAGAAAATTTCCTTCTAGAAACCAGTGCCTATTTTTGAGTATCAAAATAGCCAGATACCATGACATTTGATCTATAGTGAGAAACTTCATTTATAGTAATAAAAACAACACGATGTCAAGCATAAAAGCTACTTTATTTAAGAGAGAATCTGAATGCTAGCTGACTGGAATAATTTTGAGGTGTTTGCCTTGCTGATATTTTTGTTTTGGAATGTACTGGTATCTTTAAGTATTGTATGTTTACACCTATTTGCAAATTCCTGTACATAATATATATATTTTCTAAGTGTGAAAGTCTGAATGTAACAACCTACTGTGATGAACATCCTGGTTATAAATGGGACGGCTTTGTTCTCAACTACGCAAATAAAAATTGGTTCTGAATTTAGCCTATTTCCAGGGTTTTCGTATTAGCTCAGGCTTCATGACCAGGCTTCTTGCTGTGAGATATTTCAGCAGTGGTCTCCCAAATCTTATTCATCAGTTTATTTTAAAAAGAATGTATTTTATTTTATCCAACTAGAAGTATACACTATCACAATCAATCTCTTACTTCATTTTTACTAAAATATTTCAAATGAATGTTTTACACACATTATCAAAAAAATCTGTACTATTACTTTCCCTCCCCAAAAAAGCCAGAGTGGTTCAATAATAGGTAAAAACGCGTGCTAAGGTCTAAAGAATTTGCTATATACACAACAGCAGGTGCTAACTTTTCCAGTTCTTTGTATATCATATACAGAAAATATAGCAGGGCTATAAGATCACAGGTTTAACAGAAATCAAACTTTAAACTGATTTCTAAAGCAGCACAAATAGACTTTCCCCACATTATGAAAAATATACAATTTTATCACTTTACAGTCATGCACTTTGAAAAAGATCAGTAGTACTCTTCCCCCACAGTTCCTAAAAAGATAAAAGGTCACTTTAACACTGATTTCTTTTAATATCTAATATTTGGATAAAAATGTGCCATTTGCAAACAAGGTTGTGCTCAGCAGTCTTACAAGGTGCAAAGAGCCGACTGAAGCTGGTTACACTGCAGCATTTCAGAAACTTTTATGGAAACGCCATTCACTTCAGTCGCCTCAACAGAAGTCAAGGGTGTGATTTTTATTTTTTTTTTACTTCCCTTAAGCAAGCAAAGTCCAGTTGTAAACAGTGGGTGCTTCCTTTGCCAGAGGATTGCAGAACCTAGGGCTTCTATCTCAAAGAAATCAACTTAGATTATTGCCCCAAGTGTATCAGTGTAATGGCTGCTATTTCAAGGGGTGCTCCCCTCCGACTTAGGTACAAAGCCCCTCAGGTAGTTCTCACTGAAGACTTAGCATGTAGGCAAGTGAATTTAAATACACATATAAAACACCTGAAAATCCAGCACCCGAGTCATCCTGTAAAGTCGTTGAGCATCATTTTACCCCAGGAAGACACTTCATAGCTCAAAAGGAGCTACGCATGAAGAGTAGCAAGCCTAAACCCCCCCCAGTGTAACAACCCAATGTACAGCACTGTCATGTTCTTCTGGAAATTAAGGATGGGCATCTTACATTAAAGATTTATGCTACCAAACAGAATTTTAAAGAAGCAGGGCAGCCCCTATGAGTATCGACTGTTCAGCTGAGGGGCTGGCTAACCCCATATGCTGTCTCTTCAGGATTCGCAGCACTAAGGGACCTCAATTGCACCACTCTTTCCCTGGTAGCTGAGGTCTGCAGGCAGAACAAAACAAGCTTTGCTTGAAGTCATTGGATTTTGAGAGACATTTGATAGCAGGGAATACTTGAATGGGAATTATGGAGCTGGTGAGACTAGTAATCTGATTAGTATAGCTCTTGTTGAGAGGACTGGCTAGTCTAATACACTCCCTAAATAGCAAGCACGTCATCAATACAATTAACTCTCTACAAGTGCTGGCAACATCTGCACTGCTTCAGTTAAAATTCTCTGATGTGAATCCAAATATGCTTAAATTCTCTGCTTAATCCAGCGATTAGATGCCACCAAAATTAAAATGGGCTTTCAAGCAGATTAAAGGAACCCTCTGTTTGACATTAGATGATAAGAAAGAACGATGCCTCTGCTTTATATCACCTTTCCTGGTATGGGACTCTCATACCTTGTACAAGAGGAAACCATGTAATTGATGGTAGCCAGTAACTGGAGGTCAAAACAAAAAGCAAAGAGGTGGAAATCCGGAATCCACTAAAGATGCTGTTATCTTAAAGAAGACAGTCAGACTCTGGAATGGATTTTCCCAGACACACTGGAAGTAAATAGCCTTGGAGTTAGCTAGCTCAGCGCTCACCAACAGAGCAGCAGGAAGAAAAACTACTGGTGAGAGTGTGAGAGGATGTGTGTGAGTGTGGGTTTAAAGGGTGGGTCTTGTGGGGTGTTTGTGTTGGGTTTGTTTTGTTGGGTTTTTTTTTCAAAAAACCTAATTTTGGCTGTTTGTTACCTTTTTATTCTGCAATGAATAATGAACTGGAGGATACTCCTACTGGCTACTATGTGTTTTGGTTGTAATCCTTCTGGTTTTTAACTGGTTACACTGGTTATGACACTCAAAATTCTTCACCCAGACAGTTAGATCATTGTGTATCGCAGTACCAATTACTTTTAATAAGTTACAGCATGGGCTCCTTGGTATTGTATCAGTGCTCCATGTTAATACAACAGCACAGATCAAGAACTCAGCTGATTGATAGAACAGAATCAGAGGAAGAACCCATTCAGCTAATTCAGTGGCATATAGCTGTGATTGATTCTTCAGGATAAAAAGAGAGTGATGGTGTTTGAGGTCATTAAATCTTCAAACTAATCACTAAAATTGACACAACTTTTGAAGAGGAGGCTTTGATCTTTTCACATGCCTTTCTTTAAAATTATTTCACACCAATTATCTTAACCACCAAGCCCTGCTTCCTTGGCCTATTGGGAAAGAATATCTAGTAAAATACAGGGACAGCTGCTGTGACGACTTGGAAAAGAAGGGGGGGGGTCAGAATCTTACAACTATACAAGCAGCTATTCCACAATAGCAAAATATAAGTCCCATTGTTTTATATACAACCACTAGAAGAAGGGAGAAACCCACTTGTTTTGGTTCAATTAACAAAAATAAAGCTGGAATGGCAGGAAGTAGTCTCACCCAACAGCCCACATTTATGGAGTTTTTATTCAGCTCTGCACGGTGGTTGGTTGGTTACCTTACACAGGAACCAGTATAGGTGAGGGATCCAGCAAGAACATTAAACAAAAACACCCAAATCTTCCGTATGTGAAAGACGAGCTGCTCTCAGAGATGCTGCGAAAGCCCTAAGCACTGTTAGGACGGCAGTTTCTGCTGAACTATGTGGTAGTAAAAGCTTTACAGGAAAAGAGTTGCCAAAACTGTAGGGAATACTGGTGAGTGGCGAAGTGACTTCAGTTCATTCACATTGCGACTGCAGAAATCTTTTGTTCATGAAAAACATTTCGTTAAGAGCTGACAGGGAGTCCGGAGCCCTTCTGTACGCGGGTGTGAGGAGTACCACCCCACAGCCTACACAGCAGGACCAGGGCCTTCAGCTCGCCACGCGATGTTGTGCACAGCCCCTTGTGAAAAACAGTTACATGTCATTCCTCAAAATACGGACCTCCAAAAACAGTGTTAGCAGCTCAGGAGCTTGGCAGGCAGTGAGCCAACGAATTCAAATTGCTCTTTCCTTGGAAGGTGCTGGCTGGAGCCACTGGCACAGTTATGAATCACTGACAAGTGGGTGGACCGGAGTGATACAAACTGTGACTTCTCTGCAGGTTAAGGGTTCTTTCTTCTTGTTCCTCTTAGAAATTCTCTCAAGTTAGTTAATTCTACAAACAGACCATTACAACAAAGCAGGTTTGAACTACAATACAAATGATGCAAGTCTGGCATTATTGGGTGGTTACCCATTGAACAGTAGTTCCAGAGCACCACAGCCTGGAAATCAGGCCTTTAGCTGCCATATTTACACTATTGTTACAAAAAAACCCTTCCCTCCCCCCTCAGAAAAAAAAAAAGGAAACCCTGAAAAAACCTCAACCCCAGCTCCCAAAAACAGGCAGCCAGAAACGCTGAACTCTGCCTCTTTAGTCTTCACAGAATCAACCACTTCCAGCCTCTGGGACAATGTTCCTACAAGGGACCCTTGAACTGGTTTCCTGAAAGATGTTGCCTGATGGAGGGTTTGGAGCTTGCAGCATCACCCAGCTTTCGCCAGACAACCTGTATGAAAAAAAATAAAGGAGAGGGGGAGAGAAAGGCAGGAATTTAAAAAAAAACCCAAAGCTTCTGATGAGTTGCAGTATTTTCATAATAGCAGTCTGAAAGGCCAAAACGCAATTGCCTAGAGCTGGGCTGTAATTCTCAGCAGAGCCACTGGATGGCATCTGTGCACCAGTTTGTAAGGGGAAAAAACCCAATGGATGCATTTTTCTAATTAGTCTCTCTCGAAATTAGAACCATTTTTGCCTGGGGTAATAGTATAAAACAAATACACTAGGTTCAGAAGTTAAGTTCAATGGTAGGTCAGCTCTGCCATGCTTACAGAAATGATGTTGCTCTGAACGGAAAAGATAATGAAAAAGATAATGAGAAGAATTACATACATATATGTATCTATCTTTATCTTTCTAAAAACATACATTTTATCACTCTAGGGCCGCTGGGGTAAGACAGACTATTTTTTTAAAAAAAATAAGAAACTGCCAAGCACTTCACAGCTGCCTTGAGTCTACAGAAAATTAATATTTAAAGAAAAAACAGCTGATGGTAAGTAACAGAAACGAGTCCTTTTGGGAGGATGGAGTTATGGCATTTTCCCTTTCCCCTGCATGGCTACAAGGGAACGTGGCATTAAGCAGACAAAACATCCTAAAAAGCAGGCCCTCATTTACTCTGGTCTTGGCTTTGCTAATCGGGATCCAGCAACCACAGCGAAGTGCCTCAGCCCTTGCCAAGGATGCTGGCAGCCTTCTAGCTCTGCATGATGCACTTGTGTGCTTTACACCCTTTTTTTTTTTTTATAGGGTTTTGACATTTTTCAGCATTTTAACAGAGGGTTAGGCTCCTATTTGCTGCCAGGAGGCACTGAAGGATGCCACTTGGGCTGATCTCAGTTCCATACGCATCCTGCTCCCTGCTGCAGGCACTGCTGGTACTGTCCAACAGCAGGTGAACACCAAGTGCAGGTGACATACATCATGAGCCGTGTCATGTTCTAGCAGAAATCCCAGACTCTCTTCAAAACCTGTTCAGTGGCTTTAGACAGGAATATTCTCTCTCTGAGAGAAAGACATGCCAGGGAGAGCCCTCTGCACAGCTCTTGGTCAGCTAGACTAGCTACTCTGCACCCTTGAAGGCAGCAGAGTGGGAAGTATCTGCTGAGCAAAGGCACTCAGGTTACTGATAGCCAAAGCAGTGGTCAGCAAATCCTCCCGCCACGCTTCCCTTGTGCCTGTGGATCTCTCATCAAACAGGGCTTGTATGCAGCAGACCCTCCTCCCCCATACTTCCAACAAAAGGCCACGAAAGAAACCGCTAGAGTTGCTGGAAGGGTTATTACATTGCACATTTCACGAACAATTGCCTTCTCCTTTTCACTCAGGTCTTCTTCATAGTTGTCTTGCATTTGCCTGTCCAAATTTTCATGGACCTCAAGGACCTACAAAAAACAATATTAAGAAAGCATTATGCTCCTCAAATAATTAAGAGTTCCTTACAAGCTCATTAACAAGGATTTAAATTGGCGAAGTTCACAAAGCCTTGAGTCAGAACACTGCAAAGATGAGCATTACATCAAGTTGGGTGCCCCCATGCTCTCCCTTCCCTAGTGAAGTCATGCCCCTGCCCCACCACCTGCATGGGGTGGCTGCCACCACATTCCTGGGGGGACCACCTGGTCATTGGCAGCAAGTTGCCTGTGCCCACAAACACGTCTGGCAGGGAGGCTGCTGGTGGCCCCACCTTCCAGACAGCTTCTCTAGGGCAATCTGCCAGAAAGTCCTGCTCCCTCCATCCCCTTTCACAGGAGCAGAGCTTCTCCACTCCCTTCTACTTCTCCAAGTCATGCGGCAACTGTGGTTTGCCCAGGCCAGCAGCTTTTAGGTCTATCCAAGTTTTAGCCATCAGGCAAAGCAGCAGAGGTTTGTACCACTGAAAAGCAGAGTATTACCCACTGCGCAGCTTAAGTATGTGGTCTCCAATCAGCCATAAACTTTCAGATCTCACACAGACACGGCCAATTTCACTCGCCTTTTGGCTGAAAATTGTTTTTAACCCATTTAGTTTCTCAAGGGAACCCCTTGGAGGCCTACAGTGACAGTGCACAAGAGACTGCAAAGACAGGACACATGGCCGCAGAGGCATAGGAGCAGCCTGAATGGAGTAGGGGGAGGAATTTGAGGCTCTGCTCTGTGGCTCAGAGAGCATCTCCAGTGGGTACTCACAGACCTGGGAAGAACCAGGTTTCCTTGCAGAGACAGGGTACAGCTCCAGCACTGACATCCCAGATCTGACACCCTGTGTGGAGGTATACAGCACCGTCCACTCCATGAAACAGGATGCCAGGGTAGAGATTATCCCCGCTCTGCCTCAACACAGCGATCCTGCTGTACTCGAACCGTGTTACGAACAAAAATAGGTCATTCTCCTAGGGCCCTTAACCTACTTCTAAAATGCACCAGCTAGTTTAACCAACATAGCTGGGACCAATCTTTGCACAAATAACTATCTACATCTTTTCAAAGAGGAAAGGGTGGGCAAGAGGGATGCAAAAAGCATGTACATGCTGACAAAGAGAGCATCTATTTTTTGCTAAAGAGGGGGGAATTAATTATTGATCCAGCTGGACTCGCACATCAAACTCGCCTGCCTGCAGTCAGCGTACCTCCGGCGCAAAGGCAGCAGCCTGCAGGATCGCATCCCGGTGCGGAGCACCAGGGGTCCTGGCTGGCAGCTAAGCACTGGCGGTGTCCACAGGGCATGGACAACATTAGTTAAAGATCACATCAGCTCCAGCCTCTGCTTCCACCAGCCATCAATCTTGCAGGCACAAGAGTCTCAGCGGACAACAATAAACTGTTTTTCTACAACATGCACTTGAAATAAAACTGTGCTCCCCAGCCCAGGAGGTGCGTAAGGGTGGTGGAGCCAATTTCTTTCAGTGGACATGTCTTTCAATGGAGCCAACCAGGCAGAGCTGATCAGATGGAAGTTCTGGTTGTATTTAATTTCTGAATGGCCATTTACCCTGGAAACCATTCTGCTCCCCAGGCCTTCCCAACATCTGGGTAAGCAAAGATGTGTTGCCGTCTTGTGTATGGGAAAAAGAGATTCAGGAGGATAAAACCCAACAGCCTTTCCTGGAAAGGCATGCTGGAAAAAAACCCACTCTGAAGAGTGAAATCACATCCTGAAGAAGGACAGGAAGGCCTCTTAGTGCTGACCCAGCCCCAGCCATTCTCAGCTATTTTGAAGGACCAGGTAATGTTCCTCCGATTACATCACTGGGGACTATGGACGTGCCTTCACGTAAATTGTCTATGGCTTAGCTGAAGTTCAAGGACTGTGGATTCAGGGTGGATCTAAGAATCTGGGGTACGTTCTCCGGTGATATTTGCCATATCCAGGAGCCTACAGAAAACAGACAAGTGTACCCCAGGCTTAAAGCAGCTCACACCATCCCCTCCTTTTTGCTCTTCATCAAGCTGCACTGACAGCACTTGGCCCTTCGCCTTATGTGATCTCCCTGGGTAAAACACCAGCTGTCAAGGGCAGCCTGCTCTGCTTGGTTGGGCGGCAATTCCCCATGCAGGGGAAGGGGCTAGACAGAGCTGGTAACACCGCTCTTCTGCTGGGAGATGCAATCTCCCAAAGACCACCTGCACCTCACTCTCAATGTGCACACTGGCTCACCTGTCTTTCTCCCTTTTGACAGGTAAACTGTGAGGAACACATCAGGTATATTTAGTTCTCTCCTTTGTGACTGCACTGATATCTGTGTTCAAGGCAGTGTCACCTTAAAGCCACCCAGTCCACCACATCCAACTCCCTGCTGGCTTGCTGTATTGGCCCTACATGACCACAAAGTGCATATTTAAATAACAATCAAAAGAATCCTACTGAAGAGTCAGGACAACTGCAGTAAAGCTTTGGAAGGGGAGCTGAAAGTTGAGTTGCTCAACTGCTCTGCACACGTGGGAGAGGTCCAGGCCACTACTGCAGGTGCATCTGGGCTACAGGCTAAATGCCATTCTCGTACATTTGTCTCCTCCACACCTCCCCACGTCTTTAGCAGGTTTGCTCAATTGCTAAGAAAAGTGCTTTGATGTTCAGCAAGATGCTGAGCTGTAGCATATGTACCTTTTATTCTCGTTAGCAAAAACAGCTGTTAGGAGTGCCAACCTGTCATCTTGCTCCTTATTTAGTAGGCGCAAATATATAAAAACTATTTCAGAAGCAAAAATCAAGAAAAACCCCTAAATGTGCTCAAGGAAGAACAAACTAAAATAAATAGCAGGCAATGCCACACAGCCAGTGTTCAAGCTGCTGGGAAATGCCAAGGAAATAACTATGGGGACGTCACACAGATGGGTGCAGAGGGAGGCAATCCCGAAGCCCCGCAGATCCATGCAGAGTACACAGACCCTCAGACACCTTTGCTTGGGCAGACGCATCCTTGCAGCCATACCACTTCCGGGTACACTTGCATTCGAGCAGCCCACAAGACAGGGGAAGCCAACTTCCAACTGCCCCGACCTTCCTCTGGGCAAGGAGCAAGCCTACTATGGCCATAGCAAGTTCTTCAAACAACCAAGAAGGGCTTTTTCTAATATCTGACGTGGTATAGCCAAAGCACAAAGTCCTGTTCACAGGCTACTCTCTCCTCCTCAACGGAAGGTCATGAGCAGCATCACAGGCGGGGAGGATCTAGGCTGGTAGCTGCATCCAGTTTCCCACATGCAGGGGCTGGCACTGGAAAAGCTGCCCGCTCCTGCAGGGTGCAGATAAGACCTAGTCCATATGCTACAGCATGCCATGGCCAAAACACGTTACCTTCTATCCAGTCTATGATCCATGACTGGAGACCAGCAACCACAATTTCACTGTGCCGCAGGAGGGGAGATTGAGACCATGACCAGTTTCCTCAGTCTTTTCATTTTCCAGCTGATCCTTGGAAATGGGCCACAGAAGGGAGACATAAATGCTTTCTCATGCCTCCCTGCCACACTGACCTATAGGAGAATTTCCTCCTTGCATCAAATCTGAGAATATTTTAAACCCCCAATGTGAGCAGGACACATCACATGACATCATTTATGCCCCATGAGATGTGACTGCTATGTGCCCCCCACCTTCCTGGCTCCAAACTGTGGCACTTTCCAGGGTTTTGAAGAGACAAACGTGCGTCATCAGCCAAATTATGAAACTGCAGAGGAGAATTTCTTCCAGCCCTTCCTAGTGATCAACAAAGCTCTAAAGTAGAGGAGTAATAATAATATGTACAAACAACCAGTAATCCAACTCCTTTATATGCATCATTGCTCCAGACCTCCAAACTTCATTTCCAGTTTCTAAGAATCTTCCTCATTAATATTCCAATCATTTCCATAAGCTTATCCAAACACATCTTAAAACCATTTAAGTTTCTTGCCCTTACTAAAAGATTCAGTCCCATAATCCCTAAAGCAACTAGGAACCTAGATTCTTCCCAGAATGTGTGTATAATCAATTTATAACTATTTGATCTGGTGACTTAAAAACATCGCCAACTTCACTTAATATTGTCCCTCACTGCCACTTCCCCAAATGCAGTGAAGAGCAGGAGTATAAAGGTATGAACCCCACAGTTTGGGAAGGAAAAGGCAACAGCAAAAGCCTGACTCCTCAAGGGCTTGGGTGCTTCAATGCAAGATAAATTGGATGATTACAAAGTGTCAGAAAAACAAAAGTTATCACATGAGTCTGCACCATTCTGCCGGGCATCACTCTGACAGATCCATTTGTGAATGTCTACAGGAGAAATGTCACCCACAAGCACAATGCAGCGTTGTACAGGATGGAGCACAACAGCTTTCTGATAGCACAAAACCACTCACAACAAGCAAACAAGAAACTTGTCTGGAAAATGCAGGACAAATATATGTGGGCAAGTGAATCACCACTTGTGTGGTCAGGGCTTCTTTGGGAGCTAGCAAAAACTGTACTACAAGTATTTTTTAATTCTTGATGGTACTGGACACCCTTCTCTGAAGATCCAATAAGAGTTATAAAATCTGTGTGCATAAAGCCCCAAGTAAGCTGAAAAAAATCAAGATTTTCAGCTTGAAGTATTTTTTATAATTTAAATTCAGATTTGATCCAAAAATGCACAGAAGGTAAACTATTTGAGATATAATGACACTCAATATCCTCCCAGAATCTTGCAACTGGCTGGTGGAAACACCATCCCTGTCAGCTGTAGCACTGCTTCTCTTGATACTAGTTGGTTTCACCACCACCTGCAACATCTGTCCTCGAGCCAAAAGACCCTGGAGAGGCACAAAGGAAGTAAACTGGAAACACTGAAACTAGAACATTTAGGGAACTTGTAGATCAAAGCTACAAGCAACATCTGTGCCACTTATTTAGCCATCAGTCTTAAGCTAGCGCTGAAGCCACTGCTGGACAATTTTTCCAGCTATGACCACGGCGATCTGAGCTCCAGAGTAGCCACCCAGGAATCCTCCTTTGATTTGCTGAAAGCTTTTAAAACTACAAAATTATTCAGCTTGAACAAATCCAAATCTATTAACCAGTATATACCAACCAGAGCCCAATATAGTCAGACTTTCCATACATGCCTATGGCACCTTGAAAAGGATTTCTGCTTCTGTGTCCCATAGATACACAGAAGTAACCTGCCTAACTAGCTAAACATGCAGCACTGGGGTATTATGTTTTTCCTACTAATGGATGGTCACTAGGACTTGATAACTGCTGTGAAATCACAGAGCAAGTTGTCTCCTTTAACCCAGCAGCATCCCATGGGTTTTATTGCCGACAGTGCTGACTTTAATCTTCACTGCTGATGCATGTATCTACATGGGTATGATGCCATGGTTTGCTGTGTATTTACATAAAATAAAGACTCCTTTGAAGACTGCCGAAGGACTTTCAATAACAAAACATAAGTAGGAACTGCAGGGTTTGTATCCCTTTTTAAAAACAGCACTTCAGTCACAGCTGTCACCCCAGAGACCCAGTTTACGCAGGACTGATCAACAGAAAGGGTAACCTACACCTTCAGCACCAGCAGCCTTTGTTGGAGGTTTCCCACTCAAAAAGTAAATTATGCATGATCCTGCTTAACTCCAAAAGTATTTGAACTATCTGATGAGTATTCATCTTGATAGAGGTGCTGGTTATCAGTTATCTGCCCGAGTACTAATTTTCTATTTCTAGCTGTCGTGTTTCCATGAGAAAGAGCAAACATCCAGTCCTGCCACTTCGGTGCTTGTTGTACTGCATCATGCTATACATGTCTGCAGCATCCTTACCTTCATAGCATGCACCACAGCCTCTGGTTTCTGACCCACAGGGACATACCCTGCTGCAGGAGAAGACGCAAGATCAGATGTCATGCGAGCTGGTCCCTGTTGAAGTAAGAGAAGATATGCTTTAATTCCCTCTGGGTGATTTAAGCAAGGGGGAAGAAAACATCCAGAAAATTTGAGCACTAGCATCTCCCAAATTCAACCCCTTTCAGCCACCTGCAAAGACAAGAGACACCACTATCCCCTCCTCACAAGTCACTTGATTTAATTTTATTTAAGCCCGCCATCACTCAGTCTAGATGTACTCAGGCAGGAGATCACCCTATAAAGCTAAATTCAAGATGCATTTTTTGCTCACTTAGGATAACTTTGTACAAGGACAAGATCAGATGGTTCTCATCCTTCTAGCCAAGAGGGAATGTGGATAAGATGATTTTCCAGTATAAAGAAGTCATTTCTAAGAAGCTGCATTCATGAAAGAAACAGTTGGCATAACTTCATTGCTTTTCTGGCAACATTTTCTCAGAGACATCAAGTACCAATCTTCAGCTACAGAGAAAATTGTGAAGGCAACCTTAAAACAAGCAGATGTCCAAACCTAATGCTGGCTGGGTTTGTTTCCAAAATGCTGGCCAGTCCTCCTGCATGAAGGATACCATTGGGAAAGATGCCGAAGTGACATTTTACAAAAGATTTCTACTGTCCAAACAGCCCTGTAAGCACTTTTCATAGGGCTTTCATTTTTTTTTACAGGCATCCGACTATGGATTATGAGACACAATATCTTTATTCAGTGAGATGCACCCTGCCTGTCCCTAATATTTTTGCATTGCTTTGTAGCAGTGGGAGAAATCAACAATGAAGCCATTGACCACGCTCATATTTAATCTTCACATCCTTTAGAAAACACAAAGAATGAAGGATTATTCTGAGGGCCTCTGAAAGCAAATTGGGATGGCACAGGAATGCTTTCACAGGCAACACTCGAAGCACTCCGTTCTCATCTTTTCCGCATTTCCAAACACAGCATGTTTTATGCTTCACCTCATCGCTCTGCCTTCTACGCCAAGGCCAGCAAGCTAGTCGTGCCAGAGAGCAGGGACAGTGCGGGGGCACTTCACCACCTCTCATTCTGCCAAATGTTTTAAGTTGCAGGCCCCTTATTACTAATAAAGTGTTCATGTGCATACATTAAAGAAAAGGATGGGCCAATCCATTAGGTTACAGTCAAGAACAGTGTTACAGACACGGAGCCTTTCACGCCTAGGCCACCAATCTGGGTTTAACCCATCTGATGACCAAGAGCCATTTACTTGTAATGGTGAATCTTCATGAGCTGAGCTGCTGCTGATACAAAAACTTCCTTCTGAGAGACAGGGTTCTCAGAAAAAGGAACATTAGACTTATTAACTCCACAATAACTCTCCAAGGAGATTTAACAGACAAATTTCTCACAGGGATGGTAAATGCAACAGAGTCCTTCCAGAAACTGCCTCCCACAGAGGACAAAGACACTAATACACGCATAATTCCTCGGGCTTCAACATGAAAGCCGCCTTCTTCCTATAAATGACCAAGACCCTGATAACTAAAAGCAGAATATTCCTGAGTTTGTGGCCATGAACCATATTTGATATGGATCTCACCCCACAGCCCTCTTTAGGAGCCACACAGGAAATAGCAAGGAGAGGTCTTAAATCCAGTATTTCTTCTGAGTTGAGAGTAATCTGACAAAATTTAAACGATTTCTGCTGGATCCGATTGCTGACAACATTTTAAATAGAGATTACTGACCAAATTAGAGTGGATCACAAGGTCTCCTGTGTAACAGGCAGCAGCAGCTTCTCCTCACAGAACTGAAATCACTAATGAGTTACAAAGCATTTCCATGATCATAATCACTCTCCAAATTATTACAGAATACAAATGAAACCAAAATGATTAGAGAGAAATGTTTTCTAAAGAGCTTGATCATACTTAACTGATCACCACACTGACAAGATGAAAGTAATCTTGGAAGCACAGTCATGCGCTGGATATGTCATATCACATAAAAAACCATTCAAAGGGTCACCTTTCTTCTTGGACAAGTGGCTGAAATTTGGCAAGGGCAATCAACACACATCAAGAACCCTGAGCACACATAGAGAATTCGACTGAGGCATGCAGCAAAGGAGGCACACACACAACTTGCTATCGGATTCTCAGTAACAAATGACTTGTTATTTCTAAAACAGGCATAATCCATGATCCTTAGCTTGGAAGCCAAAAGCCCTAGTTGACTGAAACAGATGCTCAAACTGCTGAGTACATCTGTGAGCAATGGCAAGCACACCAAAAGACCACGCTGCTGGCCTGATCCACCCCAAGCCACAGAGACCTCCCCACCATGTGGGACTGTTACTACAAAAGGGCAGACATGCACATAAAAAAAGTGGGGGAGCAAGCAAGGATCTCCCCAACATCCCCACTCCTTGCAGCTATAGGATGCAACACGTAAAAACACCCACACTGATAAGAGCAGCTCAATATTTACCATTACACTTAGTCCTTGTGTTGTGCAGTTGCACCCTTCGGAAAGGTTCCTTCCAGGCACACACAGAGTTATTTATAAAGGGGGTTGGCAGGGGGTGGGGGGNTACGTACTTCATTCCCGCTGATTTCAGCATGGTTCACAATAAAAAAAAGCTTCAGCCAACCTCCTATCAGCTTTCCTGCACGGAGGCCTATGTAAAGGAGGCCAGAAAAGAGGGGACTGTAGTCAGCAAGGGAAGAAATGACAACAGCAGGATGCACAGCCAGCTTTTGGGGGATGGAGGAGAGGGAAATGGGCAGAGTTCATGAATAGTGTTAGCCGGTGGGGAGGAAATGGAAGGAATCAGAGATAAGGTCAAGGTTGCTGGACTGGAAAACTGCCAACAGTGGGAGAGAAGGGAGGGAATGGGAAGAAAGAGGAGGATGTGAGTTTTGCCCAGCAGGAAACCAGTTGAGATGAAATGTGGAGGGGGAAATGCAGAGATAGGAGACTGGAAGACGGGCAGGTGGGAGGGGGAAATCTCCAAGTGGCATTAAGGTAGTAGCTGAAATGACACAGCTGGGAGAGATTCCTCACTGCTGAAATAGATGCATTTAGAAACCGGGTAAGAATTATGACAGCTGCACCCCAACACTCTAACTCAGGTACTCTGAGGACCTCCATCACTGCAGAAAGCCATGCCATCCCCATTCCCTATAGCTGACTTTGTCACAGCCATAGGAACATGACTGACTCAGCACCCTGGCAGACAATAATAGCAAGGTTAATCTGGTTACATCCTAAGAAGCAGAAGTTGTCCATACAGGCAAAAAGCAATGCAGTGTGTTTTGGGGCATGAATCACTCTCAATTTCTTCTCCCTGTCTGCTTGTGTCAATCGCACTCTGTGTTAGACGGACATCTGGCTTTTCCACTTGCTAGGTTTTCATAGCATTTGACAGCTCAGAGATGGTCCAGTCTTCATCATCAGACATGTGGCTGAGGTGTCACACAATTATATAAATGAATGGTCCTGAAAGACAGCTCAGAAGTCACCAAAAATGATGCCATTATACTTAAAATAAAGCTCCTGAGAAATACTATCTTGATCCTTTCTCTAGTTCACTTCTGCTGAGGCTGAACCTCAGAAGCTGAGTCAAGTTTCTTCTCTCTTTGGCCCCAACCAGCTTTGGAGTTGCTCCAGGTTTACAGCAGCAGACAAGACTACAAGTTAGCTTGTTTAACTCATCACTTACACGAGGTATTTGTAATTCAAAAAGAAAACCGTACATCTGTGATGTGGTGTGAATTATGGTGCACACCACTTTCTGTGGCATCCACAGCCACAGTTGTGCTGCCAAAAGATCTTCCCAGCAGTGAGGTTACCAGCCTAATGAAGAGCGGAGGCCTCTAAGTTACATACATGATGTATTGGAGTTCCTGTATGCTTGGTGGAAGCATCTTATCTTCCCTCTACACAGGGTTCCTTGACCACTGCACTTCTGAGACCCAGTGACCAAAAAATACAAGATATATCTTTAAAAAGCAAAAGTCCCAGGGAATCAGAGGCTGTGGAGCCATGTGTGACCCATCTGATGCTTCCTCAGTAAGCTGGTGCTTTTGCTGTTCTGGAAACCACTGTGGCAGTTCAGAGCATCTGAGACAGCTGTAGCACAGATCTCTGATGAGTTCAGCCCTGGAAAGAGCAGCCAAATCTCTGCTGCCAGGACAGTTCTGGGACTGCAGTGTCCTGAAAAGCTCCTGGTGAGACTCTTCTGCATTCTCATGGGAGGCAAGTGACAAGTACCCATGTCCCCAGCCCTTCTCCCAGTGGGGAAACCTGGACAAGCGCTATTCCTCTGCCGCCTCCGTGCAGACAGCAGTACTGAAGGACCACTGAACATGTTTCCCTTCCAGCCCTCACCTGCTTTTCCATTACAAGTACATCAGCACTGGATATTTGCTGGTGTTTGTGATATGACCAATGCATTTCTCACAGCTTACTGTTCCCACGTACCACCAGTCCCCATCCCCGCCCCCCCCATCCTGCTAGCCCTAAATCGTGCATGCCCAATCCAAAAAACCACGAGAAGCCAAATCCTGTTCAAGATCCTAACAGAAACCTCTCACTGGAGCCTGCAGGGCTTGTGGTTCAATCTCCAAGTCTGTAAGGAGATTCACAGTCCAGCTGGATCATTAACAGACTAAGAAAGAGAGGAACTCTGCAGTCTCTCATGCCAGAGCATCCTTGAAGGTATACAGAATGCACAGGGGATAAATCCCCCAGTTCTCTACTGCTATGAAAGACACTTGACCAAAAAAAAACCCCAAAAAACCCAAAGAAAACAAACCAAATCAAACTCTCCACGTGCACTGACCCAGCCCAGAACCCAAAGACGACCAGCAAAGCAACAGCACTGATGAAAGAAAATCCAAACACCACAAATACTGCCAATGATCACTTTTAATCTGACACCAAAAAATGAAGAGCAGAGGCCTGAACTTGCAGCTGCTGGAGAACATCTGCTGCTCTGTATCAAGCCACGATGGCACTGCCAGTGTCTAAGACCAAATTACCCAATGAGTTCTTGCTGGCTCTATCTGGTTGCGGGGGCTGTGGTCCAGTGCAGATGCTGAGAAGCACCGCTGTCGATACGCCATGCCTATGTGTTTGGAGGAACAAAATTAATAGGACTCTCTGAAACAGGGCATGCTGGGAACTCCTGATAATGACACACCTCCGCAGAGGCAAAATAAGGCTTAAAATATGAACATTTCTTAATAACAGTGGGAATGCTTTGGAACCCAAGAAGAAAAGGGCCTAACAGGGGACGACAGGAGTCTGCTCTTTTAGAGGTTTTGGGTTGGCAATCTCAAAAAAGAACAAAGAAATTGTGATAAACAATTTCTCCTTGATTCCTCCAGGGATCTGCAAAGACATGAGACCTTGGTCCTGCCATTATTTTTCAATCTCTTTCTGCTCAATTATAGTCTCTCTTTTAATGATACCCTATTCCTACCTCAGCTCTGAGAGAGCTATTCCTGATCTGCAGAAAGACTGCAAAAGCCTGAGTTTCAAAACCCAGAGGAGAACGTCATGCTGATTTGACTTCACCTAACAGTCGCAGCCCAGGCACCATGCTTCAGACCAATGTGGAGTGGGAGAGCAAGCCTTAACGCTTCTGAACCTCACATCTTCTCCTTGCCTTCTATTAAATTTTGTCTACCATTTCAAAAAAAAAACAAGCAGACATTTAGGATTCAAACCCTATTAAATAAACCACACTTTTCTAATGGCATACCTCAGACAACATTAAAGTTAAATGAAGTCATATCAGACACGGTGAAGTTTTTATTGCCGAGACAGAACAAGGAAAATTACATTATAGGCAGGCACTGCCAGACAACTCACAATAAAATTCCCAGGCATGTCTACTTACCTCACAGTGGTTTTGTTTGCAAGCTGCTTACCCAGGTTTGAATTACGCTTGGGCCCTTCCCTACCACCCATAACCATTCAGGTGTTTTACATAAATAAAGGTGCCAACGCTGCTCTGTAAATAGGAACTGTTAAGGGACAAGCTGGAGGCAGCAACATGCCCACAGCCACGTGGAAAGCAGGTGGCAGAGCTGGGCAGCAACATGAAAAGGTGCCATGTCTCACGGCTAACAAGTTCAGAAAGTGCCTGGAGCAGCTCCAGACTGAGCACACAGGGCTACTCTGGCATGGGAGAAGCAGCCCCAAAGCCTTGCAGGGAACGTGCCAAGGCTCTGAAGCTCAGTGTCCCCATCAGAAATGCAGCGTACACAGCACAAGGCTCATGCAGACAGTTGGTCCATTCAGAAGGAGAAATCTTCCTTCACACAGAGATGAGCAGCATCCTAGGAGGATCATAGCAAAAAAGCTATCTCCCATTACTACCAGCCAGAGAAAATCCCAGGGCCCCACAAATGTAGATCAGAGCCTTCCGTTGTTTTGCAACCCATGCCACATTTCACATCCTCCACTGCCTTGCAGCTGCAGGGGGGTTAATGGTTGAAACAAAGCAGCAGTGCTAGGATGGCACTGATGTGTGACATCACTCTGGACTGACATTTTGCTCTCCCTCCCTTCAAAGTCCCTGCCCTTCCTCCTGCACCTTCTCAAGCCTGTGGCAGCTCTGCCCATGCCACCACGCCTGGTGGTCCTGAAGGGGTCTGGCTCCTCTCACAGCCCCATGGGGACAAGGCTACCTGAAGGCACCATGGCAGCAGCCCCAGGGCTCCTTGCTGCCTGCCAGAAGGAGATTTCCCACAGTAGTTTCCTCTACAAACCATGCTGTGCAAAGCACAGCCTTTTTGCCAGCCTGCTGCGGGCAATGCCAGACCTCTGGTGCCTGCTCATGGGACACTCACCAGAGCCAGGGAGCACCCAGGTCCCTTATGCGCCCAGTCTGCCTGGCAGATGATCCAAAGCGATGATGACACTTGGTTATTGTTATTCCATGCCCACTGTGCAGAAACCCTGCCAGCACCCAGCTCGAAACAAACCACCCGCTCCCTCCATGTGCACTTAAATGCCTGCACGACTATGTTCCCAAAGTCACAGCAGGCTGCCTTGACACCCTGTCACCAGGCACAGGCTATCCTGCAGACAGACACCAGCACTCAGCACAACACAGGTCCCAACCACCGGTGGGACGGAGTGCAGGACCCATCAGTGCTCCGTATTAGCATCTTCCCTATCAAATCAGGGGACTTTAATGCAGATGGTAATCTCCTTTGGCATGACTTAATTTGCTGCCTTTAATCACAAAGCAGCTGGTCATGTAAACATCCCAGTCCATGAATTAACTGCTGGGTCCACACAGGAGCCGGGCAGAGCCCATCTGTACTGTTCAGCCACCACCTCCTGCATCTTCACGGCCTCCACAGCATTCATGGAAATCTACTTAAGCAACAAAAAGGGGTTACACGGCCCTTTTGACTGATAAAGAAACAATTTAACTGTTTCATTCCATTCTGAGAACAAACATCAAGACTAAAGAGTAACTCTTCCCGGCAGGCATGACGTGACACTGACTGTACGGGCTGTGCTGGGGCACCAAAGGAAAGGGAGGATTTCAGGGACGGCCCCAGACAGAATAAACAAAGTCAGAACATTGTTTGCAACTGGATCTCATCTACAAACAGGAAGAGTGTCTTTTCTCAGCACCACGCCAGCAGCAGACTGTAGCTCTGGCCCTGGGAAACTCCTCGGCACATGCAACAGCAGAGGCACAGATTCCTCCTGCAGCAGAAAGGCCGCTGCTGGGGCTGCTAACAGCACTGTGGAGCTGCAATGGGCACACCCCGTCAAAAAGCCCCACTGACAACTTCAGCTGCACCCCCCCAAAGACTGCGAAATTCTTAGCAACATCACCTATTCTGAGAAGTTTCGGCCCCTAACTACCCGACAGAAGGAAACAAGAAGTCTGACTGCTACTGAGTGAGCCCAGGGACAAAGTGCACTAACTTTGGCTAACTCACAGGGGCACTATCGGCACAAATATTTTGAGAGGTGCCAGTTCTTTTCGTAAGAAACGTCACACATTGGATTTCAGAAGTAAACAGCAGGTATTTTTAAGGCTTTCTTAATTTTGAAGCAAATCTGATTTGGGGGTGGCGCTGGTGAAAGCCTCTGGGTGGGCAGAGGATGCACACAGGTGCAGGAGGGTACCTGCACACATCTATATTGCCACTCCAGGTCTCCATTTCAGTCTGGTTGTGCTGTCCATCGCTAGTAAGGCTGCCTCCTCCCGAGCCTGGCACAGAGCGAGGGTCCACTGTGCCCCTATTTACGCCCCCCCCTCCAACCCACTGCCAGCCCCACACAAACACCCACAGGAACTGAGCATGAGAACCTACAGCAGATCCTCAAAGCAGATTAATTTTTCTCACCTCCTGCGGCTACCTGTAAGGGCAGATTATGGATACAGACCATCAGTGCCACTTTTGCTCATCAAATCCCCAAACTTTGTCATTGCCTAACTTTGTGCTGGTTGGCTGCCGTAGGGAAAAAAGCCACCCACCGCTCAGAGCCGCCACAATAACGGCTGATGAAGGGCAGCTGCCTTCAAAAATGTATTGGCTTGTTCTCAGCTGCTTGTAATACACTCTGAAGCTTCATAATAGCACTCCCCAGGCTGCAAATCCCGACAAACCTTTCATTTTATTTTCCCTTCTGCAGCCACTGTTGCTGCAGCAGCAAAACGGCTGCCTTGAATTTCTCTCTTTGTCTGCTCAATAGCATCCCGGTGGTATCAGTGCTGCCGGCGGGAAGGAGCTGCCTTCTGCCGCACTCCTTGATCATTGTTTCCCCCTGCCTAAAAAGGGATCGCGGCCATTGCTGCTGCAGGGGCAAGATGAGCAATGGGCCTGGGGCCATCCTCTGATGTGCTCCAGCAGCGTCAAGCTCAACTGACAGTCATGGGAGTGGGGCACATGGACGGGAGAAGGCAGGGGACCATCAGGGAGCTCACTGATATGGGCTTGGTGGAGCAACAGAAGGGGCTGAAGGTGTTTTGAGAGGCCGTGAGTTGGAAGCTAAAGTTACAAAAGGCAGCCCCAGGCACTGGGCAGCCCAGGGACCCCCCATACCCGGGGGATTTATACAGCACAGCGAGGAGCTGGGGGCTCCATGCTAGTGGCAGCAGGGTCACTGCACTATGCAGGGACAACTCAAGACCACGCCAAGGTCCCTGGTGCTCCGGGTGACTGTGGGGAAGGAATGTCCAGAGGGCTCCCCGGCCTTTCTGGGCATCATGGGAGGACAGTGGTCTCTGGCTATTTCAAACTCGATTTCAAAAGTCAGGTTGGATTTAAGGAGTCAATCCAGTTCTCGTCCCTGAGAGAAACGGATTTACTCCCACACAGGCTGAGGAAGGGACTAGCAGACTCACTCAGGGTGCCCTACCGAGACCATGCTTGGGCCACAGCCACATCTCCCCACCCACGCCAGAGCTTGGTCCTTACCCTGCAGGAAACTGAGGGTGAAATACCAAGTCACATTCTCACTTTTCTTCTCCCTTAGCCCTTGTAGTGAAGAGGACAGAGACCACCATCCTTCCTGTCAGAAAGAGAGGGGACTGTCCCTGGGACCGGGGTTTAGCTACTATGTGCCCTTGCATCACCTCCCCTCACCACTGCTCCCACAGGTTTAGAAGACAGCCAGCACATCAGCCAAGGATTTACTTATCATCCCTTCCCACCCGATCTAATGGCTTCTCTTTACACCTACAGTCAACAAATATTTGGGCTTGTTTTTGTAATAGCATGTGTGCCATCTGGCAAAAGGAAATATGCTTCTTGCAAGTATCTCTACAAGGCAGAGCTACAAAAGGCGGCTGGTTGTGACAGCGTGGTCGGAATCGAGGGAAGGAGCTGAAGAAGCTGGTGCTGCAGCCAGAGCTGCCTCCCAGGCTTCTCATCCTGCATCACACACGCGCAGGAGGAAAACACAGCAAGAGGCAGAGCTGGGAAGCCAGAGACTAGGCACTCCTCTCAGACAGGTGCTCTCTGTGACGTAACCACGCTTGTCCTGCTTCTTTGTGTTCTCCTATGGACCTCACAGTTCTGGGAGTAGATTGAGGGAGAAAAATAGTATTGTGAATTCCCAGTCTGGCCTCTGGTCTCTAACAGAGTCCCGAGGGATGCAGTTTACAATGCCTTAAAGAAGGAAATCTGTTGTACCACGGTACAAACTCAGTACACATACTTAAGGAAGGGGGAGGTGATGTTTAACTCAATGTGTCATGCACACTCGCACACCTACGAACTCCCACTCATGCACTCATCAAAAGGTAGGTGTCCATGTGGAGTGCTCTGGGTCACTGTGTGTGACACAGAAGGCAAGGGACACCAGCTAGCAAGTCCTCATGTCAGCTCTGGCATCTCGGACACATTTTTCACATACTTTAAGAGTCAACAGTTATTATGGGTTGATCTTTATCTCAGTGTCTTGTTCACTCACCCCCCCATAAACCCTTGGAAAGCTGTTGCCTGTTGCCTCTTTTCCCTCATTTTGGGCACCTTATCTAAGTTTTCCTCTTGGAGCCACAGGAAGCGCAATGGCAAATCACAGTGTGACCCTGCTGCTGTTATCAGCAAATAGGTCTTTCTAGTGATGAGCCATCTGTGCTGCGGCCTTATCACATCGAAGACATCCTGGTCCTGACACAAGCCACACATCCCACAACGTTTACCCATTTGATTGCTGTCCGTTGTGCCTTCAGCCACCAGGACAGGCCAACCCCGCGTCCCTGCTCCAGCACTCCTGCTGGTGCTTCTGCTCACACTTTTCTAGTCGCCTTCCATCCGTGCTGACCTTAATACTTCCATTAAAAACCTCAAGAGTTACCTCCACTAAAAGTGAACTTCCCATTATAAATCACATGAATGCTGCTAGTAAATTTTAAGTCACAGCCAGCCAGGCTAGCTCTGACTGCTGGTAACAGACCAGTTCACATTCAATGGTGGTTTATGCCAATGTGGATAAATGGCTCCTCCAGGAGGCTGGCCTATGAGTTTCTCAAGGTGAAAATACCTCCAGCCATTTTTACATAGCAGCGTTTAGGGCTCTTTCCCTGGGCACTGATATGTGCCTGGGGCACCACTGAAGGAACATGAAGGCAGGAACGTGAAGGGCTGCAGGGACTGTGTGTCCACATGGGTGGTCAGAGCACCCGAAAAGAGGCCAAATTGAGCAGAGAAGAGACAGAGTCATGTCCCAGCCACTGCATTCGTCCTCGGATGTGCTACAGAGGTCTTGGATGCTCCAGAAGTCAGCAACTGAAATTCTACCTCTTAGAAAATGAATTGCTGAAACACAACTACTGGTAACGAAGTGAGAGTTTTACCGCTATGGATGGGGAACTTCCTTTTCCCCCATACATTCTCCCCATGTCAGAAATGTAACTCAGCAATCACTGATGTGAGCAAAGGTTAAGCACTGTAGGTTAGCTTTATGGAGAGTGAGAGATCTGAGAACTGACATCGAGTGTAGACAGCTACACCTCCCAGTCTTCATTCATCATTAGATAAATGCTGGAGAAAGCTCATGAGAGAAACAAGTGAACACTCCAAAAACACTATACTGTTCCAAAAATTAAACACCCTCTTTTAGTGTGCTCCCCTGGAGGGTCCTGGAGCACTTAGTGCCTTTTAGCCTAGTGATAAAGAACTGCCTGAAAAACATGCTATGGGATGGCTGATTTCCCACCCGATTCCTTTGAGAGAAAATCTGAGGCACAGAGATGTGAAAGAAGGAGCCCCCTTCCATGGCGGCAGGCATGGCTCCCAGCCCCGACTCACAGCACTGCGCTGACACGGCTCCTTCCTTCCCCTGCAACAGCAGTTTCCTGACGCTGCTGTTATTCTTCTAGAACTCTCAGTGTTACTGAAATGTCATTTTTGTCTCACTAACCAGAGGTGAGACTACATGAACAGGCAATCCGACTGCTTAGACAATGCCACCAAACAGAACTGAAGGTCAGTAACTCCCACCTGGTGCTGTTAAAACTCCAGGAAAGCACTGAGCTAGAAGCCAACAGCTTCCTGTGGTAAATCAGAGAGCTGCTAATCTGAGTGCAATAACTCATCCCATGTGCTGCCACATCCAGATGGAGAAGCCATGAAGGTGTGCAGGTAAGATATGGATGCAACATGGGTGAAAAAATTCTGTTCTAGCTACCACAGAGACACAGCAACAGCTCAGACTGTGAACGCTAGTGCAAGCCCCCAAGGGTGTTATGGGATCACTGCCATCGCTGACACCCAGACACCAGGGTGGCAGGTGGGTCCTCAGCACTGCACTGCTTATGGCTAACTTAAAGTCAGCTCTCATGCCCAGGACACCATCTGACTGAAGGGTGACTTGGTCTGAAGGATCCCACTGATGGGAAGGATCAAGCCAGCCCAAGCAGATTGCCCTGGAGTCTGCCCCTTTCATTCCTCGGCAATGGCAGGGTCCATGAGAAGCTGCCTGTTGCCACCTCCTCTCATGCCTCCCTCAGAGTCTAAGCCCAAGGGAATCACCCTCACCTCCCCAAAGCATATGAGGAGCCTCCAGGCTTGTCAGGATGGGATGACTCTGGTTTGCAGTTCCCAGGGCTGGGAAGTTTGACCAGCCTACCATCAGTTCAACCTAGCATACATGGTCACACCTTCCCTTGTAATGGCCAGGGGCTTGTAGCTCAGAACTAATTCGCTGGGACTTCCTTTCCTGGATATTTGGTAACCAATGCAGACCACAATGTAAATACATAATTCACCACCTGCATTACACACCACTGTCTCAAGAGTGCACATGTGGCAGTTAGGAGTGTTTTTTGAGTCTGTGTCTTGAGTGTGCACCAGTGTCCCTGAGCCAGGATCCATTAGAAACACCAAACTGTGTCATTAACAGAGGTGTGTTGCAGCCACGGAGAGCTGGAGTGCTGCCTACACACAAACTGCGTGACAGAGAGGGACATGATGAGGAGCACCCCCAAAGAGGTGCACAGGCAGTGATGATGATGAAACCCTGAACAGACGTGAACAGCTTTGGAGCTGACACCAATCGTCCACCATCACTCACCTGCATGAAGGTTGTGTAGGCACAAAGAGGAACAATTTCTCACAAACTTGTGCCTGTTGTCAAAATAAAAGGCTTCAGACAAAGCCAGGTGCATCACCTTCAGGGAGCTGCCTGAGATATTCAGAGACATCTGTCTGTATTTGTGATTGTCATCCTTCCTGGCATAATCAGTATATTATGTCAAGTCACAAAACCAAAGGGATTTTGGTAGGAATAAATAAATAAATGGCTACGTAAGTATCCCAGAGGCTGTGGATTTGAATTCAGAGCTGTTTGTTCCTCTCAATCATCTTCCCACAAAGAAGGCAGAACACAGCCAGGGTGAGAGATGAAGGCGTCATGCAGTACCTGGGCCTCTCCATGAACGCCAGGTCCCACCTCTTCCTTGAGAACGGAGGGAAATCAAGGACAGCTGGGCGGGCAGAGCTGCAGCAGGCAGCACTGCAGCGGGCAGCACTGCCTGTCACCAGCCCTCGAGCAGCCCTGGTGAGCTGCGGGGGCCAATGCTCAGGCAGAGAAGTCTCCTGCCAGCTCCCAGCCCAGGCACAGCTCCCCTGCAAAAGGCAGCAGGCTGCGGCATACAGCCTGACCCACAAGATAAACGTAAAACTGTGTGTAGTGGTGCTCCTCGGGGTAGCCAACACATGCCAGCCCCGCATCCCCCACCTGAAACCAAGCTGAAGATCAACAACCTGAGCGCAAGGGAAACAAAGCAAAATCCCCAAAACTGCAAGGGACTGCACAGCCAGACAAACATCTCCAGGTTCATATACCTCTGTCCTCCTTACAAAGTTTCCTGCTTACATGTGAGGCACAAAGTTAGAAAAGTGGATATTCAGCCCTAGTCTTCCATTTCATTTGCATGGTTACATCCCTCTTTTTCTGGCCATAGGGTCTCCATTCATCCACCCTGCAGCTCAGCAGGAATAGAAAGGGGCTCTGCTTTCACGCCAACTGGAGTTTTATTTATGCAAACTTTAGTATTATCCCCTTTTTCACAGCTCTAAGAGGTAAGCTAGGCCTATAAAATTACTTTTACCCAAGGAGGCAGCCAACATACAGTTGGTCCTGTAGTACCCACTGCTCTGCTGACAGGAGGAGCCCTGGCACAACAGCATGGTATCCATCTTTCACAAGAGGCTTTAATCAAGATTCTTCTGTTTGAGAAGAAGCAAACCAGGAAAGTCTTAGGAAACATAAACCTAATTTCTGATACAGAAAAACCTGCAAGAGAAGTCCTAAGAACTTAATTGCTAAAGCAACCCCAAACACACACTGCCAAACAGACACTGGGCAAATCTTCTGCCTCATCCATGACCCCCTTTTTGACAGCAGGCACACAGGACATTTACAAAGACAGCTGTGGGTATAACAGGATTCACCTTTGCTTTAAAAGATGCACAACAGCGACTGCTGGATAACAAAAGAAACAATGCTGGGAAGCTGATGATCCAACCATGGGTAAGGAACAGTGTTTCCACGGGCTGCTCATCCTACCAAGCAGCTGCAGATTTCATCTGCACACCTGCACCCGTGGTTTTAAGATGAATTCTCAGTTGGTAGAGCTCCCCTGCAATCTTTGCGTGTCTCCCCCCAGCCATGCCCACTTTGGAGAAAACCCACAGCTCTGCCTGTATAGGTAAGGAAACATCTCTTACGTTTTGCAGGGCATCTTGATACTGCGGCAGTGACGAGAGCTGCGACTCAGAGTGGTACGGAGACAACCCTTTCCTCAGAGTCCTCAGGTCCCCCGTGCTGGACTGCTGCAAAGACAACAACAGAAAACATGACAGTCTGTATTAAGGAGAAAAGCCATGCCCACCCTGCTCTACGGGCTTTTCCCATGACCTGCTCCCATCACCTTTCCCTGCAACAGCAGCTATAGAGACCACTGTCCTGTGCCCACACCTGGAGAAATCATTTGCAAGCAGTTGGAGGTGAACCACTCGAGGTCTACTCCATTAAGTGATACAAAGAGAATGCATTTTTATTTTATCAAGGTTCATACGTGGTAGTTAAACACACTTGTTAAGAAGCAAATGAAAAAACTATTTTTAAGACTTCATACTAAATCAAAGTCAGCAAAACAAATCTGCCAGGAGTCATTTTCTGTTGTGGGTTTGTGGGGTTGTTTTTTTTTCTTTCTAACATAGATTGTTTCAGTCACCTGTATGTGCAAAGCAGTGAGAGTTTGTAAACAGTGCTACTGTGATTCACTTAAGCTTGCAAAATATTACACACAGGAACAGTTTCTTACTTGGTTATAAATTTGTATGCTTCCACAGGTCTTCAACAAAGTCAAATAAATAAAGTTAATCTATATGACCCACTCTAGAAAGCAGCTAAATGCAATCAATAGTCTGCGTGCAAAGGAAGAAGTAGCAGTGGGTGTCTAGAGTACTGAATAATCTCCCTGGAACAAAGTTTATCTCATGATGTTCTCTCTCTCCGTGGCTCTGTAACTGTCTTAGAACAATTTCTCATTTATAAAAGTACACCCATAAAACGCCAATACACAAGCAGCCAAAATCAAAGGGCTGGGAGAAGACTATCTTTTTATTACTGATAAACATCCTCATTAACTTCTCATGTTTTTAAGAGTATGAAGCAGTGTGCTGTCTTCTATTTTAAAGCTATAAAATCATGACCTTTTGGATTTTTATGCTCCATTAGGAATTTTGACTTGCATTTGCTGCAGAAATGATGTTTTCTACTTCAAAAGAACGAAAGAGAAGCCACTGGTGCAATAAAATTTAACAGGAAATCTCATAAATCAGCTCAATTGCATGTTCAACCCCCTCAGTAACCCCAAAGGCCTGACCATAACCAAGGCTTTGGGGACTGTGGCAAGTTCGTTTTCATAGAATCATAGAATCATAGAATGGTCTGGGTTGGAAGGGACCCCATGGATCATAGAGCTCCAACCCCCCTGCCACAGGCAGGGCCACCAACCTCCAGGTCTGGATCTACACAAGGCTGCCCAGGGCCCCATCCAACCTGACCTTGAACACTTCCAGGGACGGGGCATCCACTACTTCTCTGGGCAGCCTGTTCCAGCACCTCACCACTCTTTCTGTAAAAAACTTCCCCCTAATATCTAATCTAAACCTTCCCTCCTTTAGCTTTAGTCCATTCCCCCTTGCCCTGCCATTATCTACCCTTTTAAAAAGTTTAATCCCCTCCTGCTTATAAGTTCCCTTCAGGTACTGGAAGGCTGCAATGAGGTCCCCCCGCAGCCTTCTCTTCTCCAGGCTGAACAAGTCCAGCTCCCTCAGCCTTTCTTTGTAGGGCAGGTACTCCAGCCCTCTAATCATCCTTCATGTCTTGTTCCCATTTAGCAAAGAAGAATTGGTGCATTCAGAGGGAATACATAATTTTCTATCGCATCAGAAACATCTTCTTGTAGCTATGTGATCTGTTTTGAGACTTGTCCGGCTTTGGGTTTATTTCAAACTTATTTTGTTAGGTTAAAACATCTAGTGTGACCCAGTGCTTCCACAACCATTCTGGCACACTCCCCCTATCAACTTTCCTTTTACAAGCTGTGAAGAGAAGGACCATTTTCAAGAAAGCCATCAAGAGAAATGGATGCTAGTCCTGTATCACCCAGTCTGTTGGGAACTGTTGTGACTCATATGGAGTCAAGTGACTTCAGTATCTAGGATGTCTGGGATTCACTTGAATTTACAAGGTGGCATCAGAGAAGATTGTGCCCTTTATTTCTTCTGCATTTCACAACAGTCAGAGGCAGAAGATCTGAAGGAGATAACTCCTTCTGAAGCTAAAAAGTAACTGCTGCAAAACCGACTCTCCTCCACTATGCCTGGGAGGAATATATTTTCAAAGGAAGGTTAGCAGGTCATGAAGGAAGATGATGAGAAGACTCTTAGTTTACTGGCATGTGATGTGTAGGGGTCTTTTCATGGTAATCCTGAAAAGGTTTTACCCTGGCTGGTTATGCTCCCACGGCCCTGCTGTGCGTATCCTCTTCTTCACTACTGTTTATGCACAGGGGGACAGCAACCTCCTGGAGAGGTCCCGACACTCTGCTACCCATTCCTTCAGCCTGTCAGCTCAGGAGCTCACGCACCCCGTCCCTGACAGGTTGGGCAAACAGACACTTGCACTGGCAAGGGAAGAGACAAATAAAAACAGCAGATCAAAAACATGAGATTGTAGCTCTGTGCTGGAGACCCCAGAGGTCACAGACCTCCTTTCTGCTCCAGAAGGACGTGACTTGCCTTGCCTTTGTTTAGAGACCCTGGAGTATTCAGACATTTGCAAACTCCGAGGCTTCCACATGCGTATGGGGCACCAGGAGAGTAGAAACAGGAAAAGGTATTTGGTGAACATTACTTTGCTTCCCAGAAACTTGGTCTCCTGCCCCCGAATCTGAACGGGTTGGTCTTATTAGACGTAGCATATGTTTCATCACACAACCGGCTGTCCTCATAGAAAGTCAGAACGCCTTGTCCACCAGAGTAAGTGAGGCAACCAGGCCTAAGTGTAGTCAACACACAGTATCATATTGCTGTGGCTAAAAATACGCTCGTTTAAATTGATTTAATTTAACTGCCCTATGGTCCTGCCTGGAGCAAGAGTCTGCATTAATTTCAATTTGGCTTAAATCAGTTGAAATTGTGTTGGTAAATATACAGACACAGTCAAAATTCTGCCTTAACAAGTGTTTATAATGGATTAGTTCTATTGCTTTTTTAAAGCAAATCCCATTTAAGACAGTGCACTTGTGTGTGACAAAACTATTGTTAGGTTGTTTCAGTGACTGCTGATTATGAATCTGACCTAATGCATTCAATTTGATGGAAAGATTCCCACTGAGTTCAATGAACATCAAAACAAGCTCTTAATTAAAGAAAGGAAAAAAAGGAAAAAAATAAAAGGAAAATAAAAAGGACATCTAAAAAACCCCAAAACTGAACAGATATATCTAGAAGAGGACTGAGGTGGTTGGGGCATGGGGTGAGTTTGGTAAGGCAAGAAGAATCTTATTCTGCCAGTATTTATAACACATCCATGCTGGAGATGTCAAAGAACCACCTTTTCCTACCACTGTCAGCTGTAAGCCCAGTCCCTTTTCCCAGCAGACCTCTCAATGCGATTTTCCTTCTGTATCTTCTAGAATTTGTTTCAAAATGTATCTTACTCTAATTATTTTTTAGAATAGCCTCCACAGTTCTGCGCTATTTATTTTCCTTGCACTAAAAGCAAATGTGTATGTCTTCACCATAGAAGAAAAACTGCTTTTCCTTCTTTTTTTTAAATTACAATGGTGCATTGGCAGACATTCATCAGGCCTCCCTAAACATTTACGCATTCATTGGGCTTTGCTATCACTGTTAGAGCTAACCAGGAAAAGAAAGTGAATCCTCATTAAAAAGCAATATGACTAATGATGCATCAGAATGAGTAGCCATTACTCCACTTAAACCTAAATTAAAAATCCTGGTATTTGCATTGTCAATTCACTCACAAAATGAAATCTCTTATTACCTTACCCAATTTTCATTACTGAGATGTAAGTGGATCCCAAATTGCTTTTCTAGTCAGAAAGGCATTTTAAAAGTACAATCCCTGATCATCTCTGTTCATCATCATTGTCGGAGATTATGTCAATTAATGGGCAACATGTCTATAATAAATTACCCTTCAGGTAAAATCACTTCACATTTCTAGAATTTCAAGGAATTTATCAGCAAAATCATTTTCATCTGAACTAAAACTCCATGGGAGATTATCGTTTCAATTGAACTTTTATTGGGAGTGTTTTCTAAGCTGAGGAGCAGAGAGGAACACAGAAAAGGAGACCAGGAGAGAGCTGAGGAGACTCAGTAATCAGCCTTTACTACACCTGATCAGATATGCAACTTGCATAACATGAAATACACTTGTCCCCAGCAAACACCAACAACTGGCCAACTGTACTACTGAAGAGTACTTACTCTGATTAGTCCTTGCTCTTTCACTGTGAATTTTTTTCAAACACTCATTTCGTCCAGATGTTAAACATAAAAATAAAATATAGGAAAAGGAAAGGAAATGGAAAAAAGGATGTCCCGACTGTCCCAGTGGTATGAGAGTACAACGCCTCCCCAAGGTCTAACTCAGCATCAGTCTATATGGTGATGCATCCCTTCACCAGCTGACCAGCACAGGGACAAGTTGGCAGACCCACCAACATCTTTGCCTTCAGCACAAACCTGTGCTACACACTGCCCATGCTGGCGGCTTTGCAGTGGTCTCTCAGATGCAATAACTCTTCATTATCTGGAAATAATGGCTTGACATTTATTGCTAAATTTTTCAACTAGGCAGAACTTGAAGTGACCCTGGAAGATACTGCACTTGGACCAAAGCCCAAGATCTTTGTCAGCCCTGTTATGAAAGGAATGGACCCAGGCATGCCCCCCCTGGCAGGAAAGGGAATTTTGCCTACTCATATCAGGGAGGAAAGAACAAGATTGCCAAATCAGGGTTTCAGTAAAAACAGACTGCAAACCTGACTTTGTCTAGAAAAAAAGAAGCAATCTGCTTTTTAACATGGCTGGAAAGTGGTAGGCATTTTCTATTGAAAACCATGTATTATTTTAAATACTTTAGAGAGAAATTAAAGCTTTGATGGTTACCAAAGCCTAAAATTACATTTTTTTAAAACATCAGCAAACACTTGTTCCTATCAAAGCTTTCTATCCGGCTAGCAGGGAGAAGAAATGGCAGCCTCTGACTTTTTGACCTGATGTGCTGAGTGATTCAATTTGAAAATAACACAAATAACACAAGAAGATGGATGGTGTTTGTGGTATTTTAAGGTCAAAGTACTAAGAAGAAACATTTATTTTCTTTTCCGCTTCTGTCCAGTAAAGTCAGACCAGTGCAGTGGCCATGTTGAACCAACTGTGAAGATAAAGTGTTGAAAACTTACAGACAAGTTAGACAAATTATTTTTTCTGTTACCATTCAGTGTTACTTCTGCTAGAATGGAGAAAAAAGACAAGGACTTAATTCCAAGGCACTTTGATGTAACAAAATGGACCATTCTTAACAGAAATTACTTGACAGATACTTCTCAGCATTTATGAAAGAGATCAGCAAAAAACCCAGGATGATTTCAATTACAATTATGTGCTGAAGTGACCGAGGAAAACTAAAAAGCAACAGTGTCAGCTTCCAGTAATTCATGAATTAGCATTCAAAACAGGGCTGTTACATAAGTAGCTTTTAATTGAAAACACGGTTTTCTCCTTTTGCCTAAGTTATAACAGCTGAAGGCTGCACAGAGGTTTAAAGAAAATAATAATAATCATAAATGATCAATTTGACCCTGTTCCTTGAGGAAATGTTAAAGCTTTTACAAAGAGTCAGAGGTTCCCTTCTCCCCAAAGGCTGCAGGGTACCTTGAAGCAAATGAGGTGTCTACACATGGGCATCCCCTGCCTGAGTGTATCCAAGGAACCCGTGAAGCTTGGCAGATGTGACCTAGAGCTGCTAGAGAGCCACATCCTGCTGGTGCACAGCAGGATGCCATGATGGACAGACCTGGTGGCAACTGCAGTGCCACTCTCAACACTTTTCTACAACTCATTTATAACCTCTTGCATTGTGAAAGCTTCCTCTCCTGGTCCATATGTCAAAAAAAAATACAAAAGCCACCCATTTCAAGGCCAGCAGTCGTACAAACCCCCCCCCTCCTATTTTTTTTTTAACCTCTGGGGGGTCCCTTTATAAAGGAATGGCAAAATGTGTCCTGAATGAAGAGGAGAATCAAGCACGTGTGAGTCACCGTCAGCAGACTTCCCAGAAGACTGTCATTTCAGAGGCTTTATAATAATCAGCTTCGTTTTCCTACAATGCAGACCCACTGGCACTAAGCTCAGGAGACAGCAGATTACACACCGCACCACTTAAATTTATTAATATTACATCTGCTGTTCAGCATAACATTAGAAGAAATTACGTGTCTGAACATGAAATGCAACTGGATGGAAAGGAATACCATGATGAACTCAACATTGGCAACAGAAGATATCCTTATTGATACCAGTTCAGATCTTCTTTGGATAAATAAATACACCACACCATCACCCAGCCCCCAGACAGACAAGCAATTTCCATTTTTAGCGGCTACTTCATCCTTTTACGAAGCACAGGGCTTCCTTTAGCTGTCATTTCAAAATCAGGGTGAACCTGGTCCTTAGCAATAAGGCAAGGGCATCCCATCCTGACCATGTATACCCAGAAGAATTTGGCTTAATTCTCCCAAAAAAAGTCTATATGAGAAAAAAATGTAATTCTTACTTCAGATTCTAGTTTTACCCCATAAATTTTGGATGTTAGGCTGAGGCCTTGGTTTTTCATTTTATGTATTTGTGAAGAGAAAAAGGAGGAAGGTTTTATTTCAGTCCCCTGCATTAGGCTGCCTTCGTCTTCATGGACTCTTGTACTGCCCATTACCTGAATTACTTGCTTGTCACTGTAATACAAATACTTAAACCTACCAGCAACAATTTTCTAAACTATAATTGTTCCAGTAATTGAAACTGCCTCAATTTTGACACTCAACAACCCATTGTTTGTAACTGGGCAATTAAATGGAAAGTTTAACTCAAAATCTTTTCCTGTTATTTCCTGCAGCAATTTAGCTAGAAGTACCAACTTCTCAGGTAGGCTAAATGGCTTTGATTTGAAGTTGGTCAAAACTCAGATGTTACCAACCCTTTTGCATGTTTTTTCCCTCCCTTTCACAGGAGGGAAATAAAAAATAATTAGGGGCATATTTAATACATTCAGACAATTAAAAAATGGAAATCGCCAACATTAGCATGTGAAAGAACAAGCAATCAGAGCCCAAAACAACCAGCAGCAATATGAAAAAGCAGCCCCCAGATCCAAGAAGCTGTTTGTGGATGCATTAGCTCTCTCTACCTTACTGAAATTTCGTGGCAAGCTGTTGCAGTGAGCCAGCTAGAAGGGAACAGAAGAACATTACACATTTGGAAACTCAACAGAAAAACGTTATTTTACCATCTTGGAAAGAACTCTGTCTTTACCACAGGTGACCAAAACAAGCTGGTCTTACATGCAGCACTTGACAAGATAGTATTATTTGAACCTCAACCCCTTTTCCCATATTAAGGAATGAAGTCTTGCAGAACCTGTCATTATCTGCACAGGCATTAACATTTTTCTATCCCAATTCAGTGCATCGTGACCCCATAAACAGATGATTAAGCCTGATCACCTTACAGTTATTCACAGCAACAAGATACTCTGCCATCACCACAGCGTTCAATGGCACTATCAGAGCACACCACCTGGCCCAAGGTACCCTTAGTAAGTCCAGCAGAGCCACGATACTTTGCTGAGGTAAAGCAAAGCAGAATCACATCTCAAATATATGAAGGAGATGCTGCAAAGTGCCTGCCTTGCACAGCTCTCACACAGGCACCAGGGCAATGGCCCAGGTTTCTTGGGACCTCAGCACCACACACGAGTGACCTTTGCAGGCGACCTTATGCCCCAGAGAACATCCCCTCCCACATGACCTTGCACAAAGATTTCCTCCTTATCTCATTAATCCATGGTTAAGGGTCTCATGGAAGTTAAGGGATGGGCAATTCCATTGTGTGAAGCTAGCAAATAATTGAATTAAGGTTCAGTAATAGCAGTTATCACTAGAAGACATATTCAAGCAAAAATAAGCTCAGCATATCACGTATCTGACTTTAAGTATATGTGAAGAGTCCCATTAGCTTCAACAGCATTTATCAGGCAAGCTGGAAATTACACACATGAGAGCGCAATAAGAAAATCAACGTATTTGATTTTGAAAGAACTCTGCAAATAAGAAAAAAAATTAAGGGATGAGATTAAAACTATTTAACATCCTCCATGTCATGTAATAATATGAGCTTTCTGTAACAGGAGAGATTAAATTCCTCTACGCTGGTTCATATCCTTGCTGTTCACGCAGCACATGCAAGGATCATTCCTTAGGCTGGTGATGAAGGCTTTAGAGGATGTTGGTCTGCCAAGACACCTACTGTCTCAATTCCTTTTCCAGTATTCAGCCAGAACTTCCAGCTGAACTCAAGCGCAACCTCACCCAGTTTCATCAGTAAAGCCATTTTCAGATGTTCATGTGAAATTGGAAATGCCACGACCCTGAGACTGAGGGGCACAGCCCTGGCACAGGGAGCTGTAAGGATGCATTTGGATGTTGTGTTATGCCATGGCTGGATCTCAGCCATTCACAAATTAAGTGCAGGAACGACTATCTCCACTTCTGCCTATGCTCTGACTTTCCCCTAATGTCATGAGCTGCATTCATCCAAGCTGGAGGGACAAAGCAACAGATTTCATGTGGTTGCAATGGCGACAACTGGAATTCTCTATTGTCAGGGGAGCTAACACTTTGCAAAAGGCTTAATAAATACCAGGACACTGTCAGTAAGAGGCTTAGCAGATTTTGCCATGTAAAACCACTCTTGGAAAAATATTTTTATTATTATCTCAGTGGGGTACAGGCAAAAAAGCAGTGCTATGTTTCAAACCTCTCCATTCTCTGTAGCAACTGAGGTAGGGAACTTTTGTACACTGTTAATATTCAAGAGTGTCTGTATTTTTTTTCTCTTATTTTAGATCAGCAGAGAAAGATCAACCCCATAACTCATGGGAGACTCAGATAATCAGCTCAAACCAAATTGCAGTATATAATTATAATCACACAACTGGCAGGCTTTGCTCAGGAGAGAATACAGGCTGGCACAGCTGAGATTCAAGCATCACTGCCTGTAACCCAAATAGAAATGCAGCTCAATAGTTGAGCCAAATGGAGCTATAACCATTGACATTTGGTGTACCCAGGGTCTGGTCTATGGCTTGTATGCAAGGAGGTTAGGAGTCTCAGACTAATGGAGTCCATCCATAGCTCCAAAATCAGTCTCTTCATTAGGGATGTCAATGGAGAGGCTACGGAATGCTGCCCTAATTCCACCAGGCAAGTAGATGCAGATGTGGATGTAGTATTAAACACATGAATAAACTCACTGCCTGCCCTGGACTCACCTTTCCTTTTCTCCTATCAACTGCACCCCAGGCAAGGAAGCCAAAGGGAACCACCACACCTCCTCCCAAAAGCTCAGCCACAGCAATGTGTCTTCAAGGCAGTCCCTAACATCCCATAAAAGGAGGGAGCTGGGAACGAGGAAGGCAAAGACCTGAATCCCCTTCTCATAAGTCAGAAACGGTCCCTTGAAGGCTGCAACTAATTCTGGGACTAAGCTGGCCTTCTCTCTTTTTGAGCAGCACTCAGTGCATGATAGACACTGAAGCCCCTCTCTTCCAAGGACCACTCAGATGTTCAAAGCTCTCTGCTGAATGAGGACTTGAAGTCAGGAAGAATAATTTACAGCTAGCCTTAATTTTTATGAGGTTGTTTGAATATTCTTTAAAAGTCTGCTATAAAAATACAGATTTGCATTTTTGGCTTCATGAAAAGCAGAACAAATTGGCAAATTTTGTCACAAACTTAAAGGGTTTTGGTAAAGCTTCTGTTAATGATGTTAATCATTTTCAGCGATGAATGATTAACATCCTTCCCATGCTTCCCCAAGTTGTTTTCAGATATCTGACACTGAATTTTTCTTCATCTGGTCTTTAATTTGACATTTAACTTGCTGCAAAAGTCTGTCTTTAAGCCTCTGTAGCTACTGCTTAGTTTCCCATGGAAACATTTGCCAGTCCTTCTCAGACAGACCCATGACTGAGAAGCTGTGTGCTTTGAACCTCTCCACATGTTATAAAGACACAAAACGCTGCTTCTTCATAGCGTGATCTAACTGCAATTAAGAGCTTTTTCCCTGACCCTGTCCTCATATACAGAAGAAAGCGGAATCTAGTGAAAATATTACAAAGCTGGTTAAGCATAGGATATGACTAATCCCACATTTCACAGCTGGAGGTTAAACTGAGCCTCATTAAACCCAATGTTCTTGCTTACCCACAACGGAAACAAATGGGGCATGGCAGAGCTTTGTGTGTGTGTGCATCTCACTCATACTCTTACGCAGAAATCCAGCTCCACAAGGAATTATGTTATTGTCTCAAATTCCTAAGATTGAATAAATACAGTATGTTTCTGCCTATCTGTTGTTCAACCTCTGGATTCAGAACTTCTTGAATCACCTTTTCTAGGTTTTTGGGGAACTCTATTTATACGTACCGGGTGGCAAAATCCCTTCATTCCCCAGGTGACAAACCCCAGAACATACAGCACACCATCCAGCTTTCTTTGCAGGTTGCCAAAGCTCCTTCTGGCACTGATCCTGCTCTACAGATATGCTCCTACCCGTGAATGGGAGGCAAATACAAAGAGAATATTTATTTTGGTAGGTAGCAGCACAAGACCCTTATGTTTAAAGTCAACAGAAGGAACTCCATTGTCTTAAAAGGCTTGAAAGTATCTTGGATGCAAGTCGGACACAACTTTGAACTGCTGTTATGAAACTGTGCATCTCTATTTGAGGATGGGGGAAAAAAACCCACATTTTATTCAAAAAACCCATATTGCTTCCTTAAATACCAAGTTCAGTTATTTGACAGTAAATTGGTCAGATCAGTCTTGTAATTTTATTTCCTAAAAGAAGGTGGTGAGATGATTGGTTTGGACATGGATTGGTTTTACACACTACGATTTCTTGAAGCTTCTGCTGCCACAGTTAAGGGAGCTACATTTGGGGGATTCTGTGAATGTTTTTTACATTTACACAAGTAATGCCCTGCAATTAAGAGGCCTAAATCAGCGTTTGGAGAGTGGTCTCATGAAGGGTCCCATGAGAGATGTCCTCATGAAAATCTGGTTCTGGGTGAGCTGTACTCCACAATGCATGGAGTCCTGTAGAAAGTTGACTTGAAAGGAATATTTGGATGAGGCCCCAAACATGCACTTCCTTTGTGACTAGTTAAAATTAATATGCAGCTAAATATTTAAACAACGCATAAAAACAGTAATATAATAACCTAGGGCATGTCCCCTTCAGTACTCTGAATTTAAACAGAGACCAAGTGCACCAGAGAGCTTTCATGTCAGAGTTGCTTTATACTACAAAAAAAAATATCCAATTTCCCTTGTGAGATCTTAAATTAAAGCAATTATACTTAGTCTCCTCACAAACAAACAGTAGGTAGATTTTGGGGAAATACAGCAGGTTTCTAATTTTGTTCCACTCATGGTGAGCATGTGCAACACTCCTGGCACAAGCCATGGACCTGGCACAAGCCATGGACTCGCGAGGAGACTCCCCAGCCACAGTGCAAGGACAGTAAAGACCCTATAGCAACTCCAAAATGTTAAAGACCCTATAGCCACTCAGTTAGTCAGCCAGAGAGGCAACTCCACAAGCAGCAACTGTTAATGGCAGACTTGGCACAAAAGCAACTAGTAATAAAACAAGAGAGGAAATTGCACTGCGACTCTCCTGGAGCCAGCCAGCACATTGTGGGCAATTTCTTTTTCCTCTCTGTCCTCTGCTCTTCAGGAAGAGATCAAGCTTGCCACCGAACAACATTTACATCTTTGTTCTTTGCAGCACTAAGGAGTCTCAGGCTCTCTTCTGTCCTGGAGCCCAGTTCTCTCCCCCTAATTTTCAGAACAATATGCTAGAAACTGCCTGCTCAGTGCATGCTTGTGCCAGGCTCACGTTTGCCTAAGAAGAATTGAGGCAGCCTGTAGATGCCCTTTCCATTGAAGCTCCTAGTCAAAAACCTCAGCTCTGTTTTAATAGCAGTGTTTACAGGCATTATTTACTATTATTTTACTAAATGTGCAGCTGCAGCTTTCTTTTAATTCAGGCTAAACATGCAGTTTCCTGCAAAAAACACTAAGCAGTTTTCAAGACCTTCTAGGGACGCTCTAAAGATCTGCCAAACATACTCTAAATCCCAATCAGCTAGGAGGCAGATAGTGAAATGCTGTGGAGTGCTGGTAATACTGAAGACTATTTGGCAAGTTTAATTAAATACTGAGGTGCTTCTCATTAATCCCAAGCTTGTTCACACCCTAGGGAAGGTTGTTTGGTTTTTTTAAAATGTCTCTTCTGCACCAGGGGACATGAAATTTTCCCTGAAAGATGCACCAGGACCAGCTACTCGGTCTCACCTGCTTGGCATATCTGCTCTGTTAAACGCTGGGCTTTGTGAAACCAAGGTGTGCAACATGCCCTGGGTGTCTTTGTGTAGGAAAATGCCTCTGGCATTCCTGTTCTGAAGGGAAAAGCCAAACACTGCTCAGCAGAGACTATAAACCAGAAAAGTCCTGACAGCCAGCCCACAGCACACAGGGCTTAGTTACAAGGAGAGATAATAGGGTGATGAGTCCACAATGCCTATAAACTTCAGTTTTAGTTAAATGTACCCAATCTGTGCATTGTACAGAATGAGCTGAAAATGAAAAATAATGTGAAGGAATGGCCAGAAGTTTGTCACGATTATTATCTCTAAAATGTATTCATTAGTCATAAAACTAACCAGGATTGACCTTTGGAGCTCCCAAAGCTCATAAAACCATGTTTCTCTAATCTTGAGAGAAAAGGGTGTAATTACAAATTCATTTTTAGTTTAAGGGGCAGTGTGAGGTGGCTTAAGAGATCTATTTTCTGCTTGGACACTTTCAGCTCGGAGGAACAGAAAGCAAATATGATCTCCCATCTCAGGGGTTACAGTCTAGTAATAAGGAAGGTAATTTTTATCTAGTCAACCAAACACCATGAAAGAGAAGTTAATAGAAGCTCTCCTGGGCACTCCCCACAATGACACAGAGGAAAAACAGGACTTCTCACACATGCTGTTGCACAGATTAATCCCATGTAGAACTTTGCACGCTTCTTCCCTAGAGAATGTGAGACTGAAAAAGTGATACCTGTGAAGCTCTCCAAAGCCAACACCCAACATTCCTCAGAGCTTACGTTCATCTTCTTTACACCTTGACTAAAACTTCCAGAAACCAGATACATTTATGAGAAAGCCTGACATCGTCAATTCCAGGACTCTGAGGTCTCCACCTGCTCTGTGGGATCTTTACCACTGTGGTTACACCACAGACACCTAACCAGCACTGGCAAGCAGGTAGTGAGGGGCCTTTTCTGGTAGTGCGGTTTCCTACAGCATCTCCACAACCAATATAAACCAGGAGAACAAAAGCTGTGTGTTGTCAGAATTGCTGCCAGGGATTTTGCCAGCACGGCAATGCCATCCAAGAACACGACTTTCTAGCTAACAAACTTTCAGCAAAACACTACAGCGTAAGCCTACATGAAAGAAAGATTTAAAACTGGAGTCATTTTTCCTCAGAGAAAGAAGAATGGGAAGAGTGATGATTACTGATGGGTTAGCAATGTCAGAAGCAGCTCATTTCCCAACTGGATATACTCATCTCCTGCCCTAGAAAGCAAAAGTCAAAACAAAACAAACAAACAAACAAACAAACAAACAAATCCGTATACGGCTATTGTAAATCACAGAATCACAGAATCGTAGGGGTTGGAAGGGATCTCAAGAGATCATCGGGTCCAACCCCCCTGCCAAAGCAGGCTCCCTAGCTCATATTACACAGATAAGTGTCCAGACTTGAATATCTCCAGAGAAGGAGACTCCACCACCTTCCACTGCTCTGTCACCCTCACTGTGAAAAAGTTCTTCCGCATGTTGGTGCAGAACTTCAAATAACATCCACTTCTCAATTTCCTTTCCTCCCACTACAAAGCCTGGCTTGTGAGATGGTACTCCTCCAGCTCCCAAGGGGAGGAAAAGCTTTTTCCATTAATCCGTTCAAATGAGTCACCAGAACAAGAGAAGTGTGAATCCCAGGACGCCTGCGCCGCAGGTAACGTGTACGGCGCAGAGCGGCCATCTTGCCTCTCCCACTGGGGTTTCCTTCCAAAGTGGTCAGGGAGAAAGGAGACGCTGGGAAGCAGGAGAAGAGGCACAGGCCAGGTACCCCCGCGTAACTCTATGCCCAAGGGTGGTACAAAGGCACTACATCTCAGCAGAGCTTCACACCCCAGATACTAAAGAAGATAAAGCAATAAATCTCTCTCAGGATGCAGCAGCTAGCAAAGGGGCATTGTGTCACCGGCCGCTGTAATACAAACTCTCCCATAGAGTTTGACAGTCTCATTTCCAGCACCGGCCTTCTCGGGTTTCTCTGGATGAAGCGCTATTTCAGCTCTAAGTTTAGTACTTGGAGAGAAGCCAGGAAGACTTCCATAACCACCACTGATTTGTTAATCCCTTAATGCACAGGCACTGTTTGTTACTTAGGACGTCAGGTTTCATCACTCCTCAGCACGCTGGTGATAGAACTTCTTGACACCAGACTGCAAATATTATTGCAGCGTCAATACTCCCAGGGAGAAAGCCAAGCTGGGTTAAAATGTGACTTTGGTGCTGACAAGCCAGTTTGGCATTGCAGAGTTCAAACAGCCAGGATCACCTGGCAACTTTAAAAACAGGAGGAAAGTTTGCCAGGATCCTCTTTGACTGGAGTTTTATCCCGAGATCCGCCTGGTAACAGGTAAACACTTCCCAATCAGATGAACAATAAAGGAGAGAGTAAGTGGATTATACTTTTCCAGGAAAGTGCTGGGAGCAACATGGACACATGCGTGAGAGTTTGTGCCTATACAGACTTTCCTCATCTTTCTCACTGAAAGAGGAAAAAAATCCAAATGTAGGTTTGTAGCATGACAGCTTTGGAGGTGGTGCAGCTCAGTGTTCCCAGGGACCTCACAAAGACCATGGCAGCTTCAACACTTCTCCTGTTGCCCTAAGGAGAGCTGAAACTGGGCTTACAATATAAAAGAGGATATTTCTGGCCATAGTGGCTGCTGCTGGGGAGGCGGGTGGCTCTCTCCAGAGCACACAGCTATTTTCTGATCATTCCACTCCCTCCTGCCTTCAAGCATCTGTAGTGTGACAGCCTGACAGGTCAGCATGAGCAGAGGAAAAGGCACAACCTCCCACCCAGGACAGCGTGAAGGTGAAGAGCCGATGCATGGGGGCTGCTTCAGGCTCACACATCCCGAGAGTAACGGAGCTTCATCCCCCTGATGCAATAAGCCCAAGCAGACATTCACCCCTATTAATTTACCACCCATTGATTCCAACCACTTTATTTTTTTTGACTTCCTAATGCAGACACGATGAAGTAACATGCTCAGCTGTGACAGGGCAAAGCCAGGCCAAGGGCACATCGAGCCTCTCCCAAATCCATGCACATCCCAACTGCCCACGCACAGCCCATCTGCTTATCAATAGCTCCAATTAAATAGTCTCAGGGTTTCGACCACCACCAGCTCACTCATGGGTTGCGAGAAAGAGGGAGTTAAAATTAAATTAACAATTGATTAATACATTAAGCCACTCGGTAGAAGTTGAGTGGAGCACCCTTTTGGGGCTGTAACCTTTCAGTGCCCTGTGGGTTTTGTTCCATGGCTAGCAATGCCAATGAGCACACTGGAAATTTGGAGTAAACTTTTAAAAAAGCTCACAGTCAGCTCAAAATGCGTATTTCAGTACAAATAAGGTTTGACAAAATTACTGTATTGGCGCTTCAGTAAGCATAGGGCCTTTTCACTTTTTTTAAAAACCAGGAAAGTTTGAGAAACTTGTGGTCCTGGAACAATCTATTTTCAGACTTGGTGAAATACAAAGAGTAGTACAACATAAACTGACAAAAAGGTATTTAAAAATAAAATAGGAGGGTCTGGTTACTTCCAGTCCTTATAATTGGAAAGATTTTGAAAGAACACGACTATGAAAGTCAGTCCTTGAAGTAAAAAGCAAAGTCTAGGAAAAAAAAGCATTTAAATGCCAGGCAGGTAGAACAGTGCAACAGTGAGAGGATGCAAAGAACCAGAGAAAAAGGGTGTCTCTTCCAGCAGTTTAAATGGGACATTTTTCACTGATTTCAGCAAACCTTCCCCTGTTTACACCAAGCGCTGTGTTCTACAGAGGATCCAGGGGACATACCAGACAGAACGACTGTTTTTCTCCTGCTGCTTGACATCGCTCTATACAGATAGATAAGCACCAGGAGTGATCAAAAGCCCAGTGGCACGTGAAAAGGACTTTGAAGGGTAGATGCAAGCAAAAAGTGACAGTTTAGAGAGGTCCGTTTGGTTTTAAGCAAGATCTCAAATAAAAGTTGGGAGCCAGCACTGCACAAAGCTATTCCCAAGGCTTTCTTTTGACTACAGCCTCCTCTTTCAACAAGATAAAAGTCAATGTGAATGGGCAAGAAAAACAAAATCCTACAGCAAGGGCACAGGCAGCACCGGACCCTCGCAGCATCCCCAAGAGCATCGGTGGATCAAGGTGTTCTGCAGGGAGGCATTAATACAGCTCCAAAACACACACAGACACTGACAGGTGGTCTGGGTTTTTTTCCTCTCTTTTTTTTTAACAGAAGGGAGACTCAAGTCTATGGGCAGTGGTGGTGGTGGGGTGTGATATATAAAGACCACTGTGCTATTCCCCAGGTATTCCCCCAAAAGCCCTTATGCATTCAAGCGGGCAGTCAGACACAATTATACAGAAACAGAACTAACCTGTATTAATAGCTATTTGGCAATAAAAACCTACCTGAGAAAGAAGCTTGTTGTCATCCTCCAGCAGTTTCACTTTTGTTTCAAGTTGCCTGATATAGTTGGAAGATGAATCTATAGGAAAAGAGAGAGAAAAAATACATTTAAGTGTGTTGTGTTACAGGCAAGTCCTGTCAGGCAGTGATATGTTTTCCCACTCTGTGGAAGGCAAATTTGGGAGAGACCTAATGAATAAAACCCCAAGTGCACAGGGTGAGGAAGAAACTCTGCCAAAAGCTTTTTTCACTAAAAAGCTGAGACTCAGCAACAGCAGTATCTTCTGTGAATCCATATCAGTGACATTGGGTTGGGGGGCGAGGGGTTCAGAAGGAAAGTGAGGTTGAAATATTGTTCTTCATAATTTTATAAAAGTAATTTCCCAGGTTTGAAAGCCACTCTCACTCATCTAAAATGCATCCAAATACCAAGCAACTGAACAAGATGTTTCCTTTTAGGTCTGAATAAACAACCCCTCCACCCACGTGCCTTTTTCCTTCAAAACCAACTGAAAATCTCACAAAACTAAGCAGCTGGCACAGCTCTACAAGGAGGTTGCTGACACACTCCCAGGGCTGTAAAAGGGGGAAAAGTGCATCCAGCAAGGACATGGAGCTGCAGTGCATACACACAGCCTGGCGTACACAACCAGTGCCTACCCAGGACATCTGGTTTTTCTAGTGGAAGCACATGACACTTCACAGAAGTGAAGACAATAAAATACAGAATACCCTCACATAAAGTGCTAATATTCATCCTGAAGGAATGCAATGGGCAGTTTACCATTGCACTAAGACAGCAACACCAGATAGGGTTACCTGGTATAGAAGATAACTTGCTAGAGAGCTCTGTGGGTGGCTTACTGCTCTCCAAAACATCTGGTTTTTGTTTTGAAGCATGCTTTGAAGCTACACATTTGCAAATTTTGCAGAGATCAAAATAAAGGAACCTGGGAAAACCTTTTCTCCCTTTTCATTATGACATAGCAGTTTGCAACAGTCCTTCCATCCACCTGGACCTTTGCAAAATTTCTCCTCCACTTGTGATTTTGTAGCAGAGCTGACTTGTTACAGCAGGAGGAAAAGCATTTTGCAGCCTAAGCATATGAAAAAACCCAAGTGTTTTCCATGCTGCTGAAAGGTCTCTGCAGAACAGAGTTATATTGTACCCCATTTCACTTGCATGACTGCAAAAGCCACTGTTCAACCACAGGACTTCTCACCCAGCTTGGGCTGGCAAGGAACCAGGCGTTAAAGTGGCCACGCCAATGCCAGTCAATGAGCACTGCCGACTGCGGCACCTTTTGGGATCAGCCCCACCACGGTTAGCAGGCACCACTGGCTGCACCTCTGCACACAGGAACACATGTGTGTAAGGTTTAGGCCGTCTCTGTGCTAAACAGCTTATTGCTGCCTTTGCCAGTCAGTGCCAAAGGTGCTCAGCACAAGCCCGAGTACTGTTCCTTGGCCACTCCGGGGGCAGTTTAGCAGCAGAGCTAGCATGCAAGCTCCAGCTAATCGCTGAGAGTGCTTTGACCATTCAAGAGAAAAATTGGAATATGCTTGAAAAAGTGCTGCCATAGACAAGTGCCAAACTGCACATAAAGGAACAGCAGGACAGATCGGAGTCAAGTGCCAAAGTCAAAGCACAAACACTCTCGGAGGAAACATGCTCACTTTTTTGTTTGGATTCTGCTTTGTCCAAACCCAGGAATCCAAACAAGTCCTCATGGAAAAGGTTAAGAAGACACCATAGGAAGCTTTGTAAGTTCAGTGAACAGCTTAAGTCACGGTAAGGTTCACAGCAGTATCACCTTCAGCTGCAGGAACCGCAAACCCTCTGCCCAACAACAGCGCCAAGGTGGGAGGAGAAGAAGGCAAACCAAGTAGGCTATAGAATCAATCCATAGCACCTTCCCTGTGAAAGCCTCATGCCAACAGCGTTGTGAATTTAGTCATGCATATCAAAAGGTGGTGAGTATAATGCTGCGGAAGACTGGTGCTTAAGTCAGCAGATTTCAGCATCAGCTCAACCAACCTGCTGAATTAGTAATGAATCTGTCCTCCAGTGGGGTGAGAGGGGAGCTTGAGATTCTTAAATACAAACCCAGAAGGACCATGTACACTTTGGTCTTACCTCCTCCGTGCCCCAAGACCCCACTCTTTGTTAACTTACCTCTAAATTCAGTCCAGTGATACCCATTTGCCTAAACAGGTCCCAGAACAGTCTCCAGTTCTGTCTGAAGACAACCAGACACCCCACCATTTGCAATCCTGTGCTGGACACACAGACTACATCAGTAGATCTGGCCAGATAAGGTGTCCTCCAGCTTCACCCATACTGAGGGAGCTGAGTGCCTCTGCACAAGGAATGCAGTGATCCTGATATTGCAGGTCCTGATTTTTATCTCCAAATATCTCTGAGTATCAAGGCATTCAAAAGGACTTCAAGGAAGGATTCAGAGCATGTCAAAGGAGACATGCTCAATCCATATGTGCCTGAGAATCAGAGATATGCATATGGACCAAGCTTTGCATGCATAAATTGCACAGACAGCAACACATCCATAAACAAGTGTAAAAATGCTAGATAATGCTAAAGCAGATCTCAATGTCATGCTGGCAACAGGCTCCGCAAAGAACCACAGCACTAAGTGCCTGGTATATGCAGTCATCCATCATCCCCCCCACACCTTTGTACTCTTATCACTACTGAGTGTTTACATTGTGGACTGCTACACCACTTGGTACAAAGAACAGCAACCAAAAGAAATAAAGCTCATTGTAACTATTTTGGATGCAAACAAACCCTTTCTCACAGTTCGGTGCCCATGGAGACCAGAGAAACCACAGGAGATCCTCTCCAGCAGCTCTGCATTCAAGCACAGTGGGAAGTTAACCAAGGTGGATGATGGCAATCTGAACTCTGTGAGCAACCTCTACAACACATGCTTGTGGGGAGTTCCACAACAGCTACAGGAAACTAAGGTTAAGCAGAAGAATGGTGATGCAGAAACTGTTGCTTTCAGGCCCTGTATGCTACAAGGACTGACTTGATAGAAAGATTAGAGCATGGCTGCCAAAGAAAAGAAAACAGAGGGAGAATTCTATCCTCACTTTGCCTTCACCCTTTGCAAAAAAAAAAAAAAAAGGCACTCCTTGGGAAGGCAAGCGCTGCATGCCCAGGAGCCAATGCACACCACAGCAACCTCCAGTCTTGAAAGCCTACCCTGAGATTTGCTAGGATTTTTCAAACACTACTATTCAACCCCAAACCATGTCCAATGCCTGACCTCGGCCAGAGAACACCCTGCAGCAACATAAAATATATGGAGAAAAAAAGTAGAAAAACAAATGAGCTGATAAATCATTAGAAGATACTCCTTCTCAGGCAAAGCTGAGAAACACCATTCAGAAACGTCACCATCCTCATCGTGCCCTCAGAGTAACATCAACTCCACCCCCAGAGTTGCCTGTGTTGAGGTAGGTGCCAGATGACCCATTTGCATCTTGATCTCAGGTTTAAAAAATCCCATAACTCTCAGGACAGCAGGCAGTAACAATGCCAGGCTGAGCAGTGAAACCCCACGCTGTGTCTCTCCCACGTTGGATCAAGAAACACATTCCCGACATTTTTCTGCTCTGACCTTCCTCTTATCAGTGAGTTTCCCGCCTCTCCTGCCTCCCCCAGAGCTATGGGGCAAAGATGGCCTCACTGACCCACCCAGGAAAGGCAATAGAGCTGGATTGCTGACAGCTTAAACCCCCTCACCCCCTTCATTAGAAATTTAACAAATGGCCCACTTTGCCTTGTCAAGCCTGCTGCCAGATCTGAGGGATGCTCCATCTTCAGCAGCGCAAATGCGCTGAATGCTGTGGCACGAGCTGATCCCAGATCTGGGTGCTGGGCTGTACCCCCGACATGCACACCCAACCAAAACTTCGTGGCACCAACTTTGAGCCCACTCATGCCTGCTGGTACTTTGTTGGTGACCTGATACCTTGTCCTACCCTGGCCAGACAACCACTGGCTCTGAAGAAGTGTGGCACAGTGAAGGGGCAGTACTGTATCAGGGAAGCAGACAAGGATGGTGGTGAAGGACACACTGTCAAGGATAAGCTCTTTTGTGAAGATGATTTGGCACTTAGTGCTACTTGGGATTTCAGCAGGGCCAGTGTCCTCCTCCACTTACCCCTCTGGGCTGTGAGCACCAGCTGCATGAGCAACGGGTGGTTTAGTGGACCAGATGACACCAGAAGAAGGAATTTCCCATCAAAACATCTCACCTCCCACCCAACACCTTCCCTGTCACAACCATCACTCTTGGTGGAAGAGGAAGTCAGGGCGAGAGCTGGCATCGTTCCCCGCCGCAGCAGCAAAGTGAATGAAAACCATAATCACCATCAGCCATCACTCACTTGTACAATGTAAATGCTTCAAGCTCAATTGTTCACAGAGCCGTAAAACCTGAAGTCCCGTTTCTTTGCAAAGCCTTTGAAAAACTAATTGGATGCAGCTCTGCACATTATCTCCATGAGAGGTAGAAGAGTCACATTCCAGCCCAGGAAGGAACATTACTGTTATTATCCACCCTCCTCAAGATTTACTGTCTTAAAAAATATACTCCATCTGGAAAGGGCTGTAATTCAACTTGGATGCAATCTAGCCAAGTAACTTTTCTCCACATAGATAAACCACTTAATACTCATTACAGTTAAATTGAGGTAAGACAAATCACTCTACCTTGTTTTAACTCAATGGCCTCCAAGAGAGCAGGGAACTGCCTGGCTCCTGAAGTTTTTTTAAAACATGAATCAGAAACTGTTTTAACAATCAAAACAACCTCTTAGCCTGCAAAGCACAGAACAGTGTCATTTTAAAAGACACTTGAAGACACTGAAGCTTCTCCGATCCTCATCTGAGATTTCAGAGGAATCTGTCACTTTTATTTCCTTTACACCATTTCTCCAAACCATGAGTACACAGAGCGGAGGTCTGCATGGTAGCTACGTGCTTGGGATAGAGCCACATTTGTCAGCAGCATGTTGCACCACCCAGCCCCATCCTTGTGTGCACCATGAAGGTGTCCCACACCCCCAACAGTGAAGCTGGACACATGCTGCCTCCCACTGCATTTCCTCCCCAGGAGCTGCTTTTGCTAAGTATGATTTAAGACAGTAAAGCACAGCTATATTTTCTCAGTGTCCTGCAAGCAAAGCTCTTTCCCCTCTCATAAAAAACAGCAACCCTAAAGGGATTCTCCCAAATCCAAGCTCAAGGAGGAAAGATGCAGGAAGGAGTGATGCCCTGCCAGGTTTGCACCTCGCAGCCAGCCACCTTCTCCTGCACATGATGGGATGCTGGCGTTTTCAGTTCCTCTGCCTTTCATCAAACATAATCTCATAAAAAGACCTTCACCTGTGCTCAATAAAACATTTTGCTGTTTGTTGGCAGTTTCGTTATCACACCTCAGCTCTTCAGCACCGTATTTCAGATTCGTATTGCTCTGCTGGTTTTGCTGCTCCACACAGACAGGCAGGCTGAAAAATGGGCCAGTGCTTACACCTTGTAAAGGAGTTGATTTATTAAGGCAATGGGGCTCTTTCAGAGCAGCTGGGAAGCAGGAGAAACACACATCTCCTTATATATTGTCATTAAAGAAAATTATTGAGACAGGTGGACAAACCCACCCACCTTGCTTTTCCCTAGGCAGCCCCCATCTTTCTGCTCCTATTGGCCAGCCCTATTCTCAACGTCCTGTTTCGGACTGGTGTGCGAGACAAGTTTTCATGTCAGGTTTTACTTGGCAGATGTTTCAACTGTGAGCAGGGACACCACAAAACCACTGCAGAGTTACTTCAGTTTTGGGGTTCTGCCCTCTGCTATGGTACCACCAGGGCTTTTGGGGTACACTCCTCAATTTGCTTGGATATGCTCAGCTCTGCAGCCACTCTCACCTTGGCTCAGGGAGAAGTCACTTCTTCTAGCATGTGAAGGATGCTGCCAGTGTCCGAGGGACTTGGGCCCTGTCCTCACATTAGCCCTTGTCCCGACTGAACAGGGACAGCTCTCCAGCCTGACACCCAGGCTCCAACCCAGCTAGCCCCCAGTGCAAATGCCACTAAATGCACTGTGAAAGCGTGCAAACAGATGGGATCTGCAGACCAAAGGCAGGTAAAAGCCAGATGAAGCATTCCACGTGAAGCAGCTCATTGACCTAAACCCTCTTTCTCTCAGGTCCAAAATCCCATACTCTGCTAACATCAACCCTCCCACCTCTCCAGCAGGAGCTTGGGCACCATCTGGGGACTCCACTGGGATGTGGTAAGACAATATGCAACAAGGTCTATGACAGACAGAAGCTCTCAGCCTTTGTAGCTTAGCAAGATACTCTGCAAGCAACCCATACCATCAACCTGCTCTGCCTCCTGTCCCACCTCATCAGTCACTGTGGATTGTGTGGGGAGCTGTTTTCTCTGCACTCTGCCAGGCAGCATTAAAGAGTGGCAGGAGGGCACCCACAGAAACACCACTAAGGCCAAATCTTGATTATTTCCACAGCTGAGGTGCTGCTACTGCACACTTGTGTCGAACAGCCATCACCTCAGACTACTCTAAATTAAAAAAAAGGCCCGTACGTAGCACCCAAAGCCACCCTAGCATCAGAAGGATCAGACCTCATTTTCAAGGTGCAGGTGATAGTTCAGCACAGAACAGGTATCCAAACACCAGTCAAAACAACAGAACAGTGCCTTGTCAGTCCAATCACAAAGAACAAAGAAATCTGGTCTCAGACTAATACACATTTTTAAACTCTCACAAACCAGTGGCTACATGCTGGCGACATGGCTGTGCTGCTGCAAAGAGCTGTTCCGGTGGGATGGAACATATGCCACTGCAGCTATTTAATTAATATTTCATAACAAGCCTCCAACTACAAGCTCGGAAGTTTTCAAGACCGCACATTCCCGACTCAGTTCCAGCTCATTAGGCCTGTCTGGGAGCTTAGCGGCCTCAAGTCGGTCTGTAACAGTCTGATAAGGTCTCTCCTGACTTCAGCTTTTACAGCTCACTACTGTGACTTCCAGCCATGACATCATCTCTGTACACAGCAAAACATCTGCCCATGACAACTGTCAACAGGAGCTCAAGAGCTCCTGATATCTTATCGGGATTTCATTAGGAAGCAGCTGATAGGGAAGGAACAGCATGTGTATGTGTACGTGTGCCCGTGCACTGGACCGCAGCCAGGAAAGAGCTGTATCATCCCATCAGAAAGCGGCCACCAGTTCCTCCTTCCTTGGTTGAATGATCTTTACATCACTGGGCGGTCCTTCTGTCAGGGCAAAGCACAGCCGGAACTGCTGGAGATCACTTGGAGATCACCTGCATCCCAGGATGTCTAACCCACTCAACAGGTAAAACCTGCTTAACAGGAAGGTGGTAAAACACCTCCCAGTCTTGCAGTCTGAAATCAGACTCCCCTCCTCTGGGGACAACCACAGTATCTGCTCTTCTGCTGTCTGGAGTGGGCAAGGACAGACGGCTGCTGTGGCTCTCCAGGGCTTTCCAAAGCTCTCCCTGCAAGGGTGCTTGCAGAGGATGGCATCTTCACTGGGTTGCTCAGATGTGCTCCCCACATGACATGCTGTCTACATGACAGACTGGCTCAGTCCCGATTATCAGTCACTGCTGTTTGTCCAGGTTTCCTGGGGAAATCGTTCCTTCTATCCCCCAGAGACTCTGAAGGTAAACAACCAAGGAAAAACACTGCGATTGTTTTACAAGTTGTGTTTTAGCACGTGACTGTGGGCATCACTCTGACAACAATCAGTGTGAGTTTTCTGAGGTTCAGACTCAGACTGAGGTTTCAAGGAAGACTGGACAGCCTGTAATTAGATGCAATAAGCAAACACAGTGAAGAAATATTAATGTCCAAGACACGCACAGCCAGACAGTCTTGAGTGGTGTACGTGTAACAGAATAAAGCTGATTTACATCTGCTGCAGTGCTCTTGCTCCCTGCATGTGGAAGCCTGCACCGTCTGAGGGAGCAGGTGCTCTCTGGGTCAATTCCAGGTCCTTGCAATACCTGCAACACCCATCACAGCTCAGTGACACCAGGCAGAACCCTTGGTCTCTTTAAGAAAACATTTGCTGTGCAACCACATAGATGCACTTGGTAAAGGACTGTCTGAATGCAGAAAGGAGAATTCTAGAGAAAGTAGTATAATGTTCAAATTGCAGGTGGATCGGAGTGATCCTCAAGACATTGTGGTACTACCATTTCTCAATCAGTGCTTACTAGTCAATATGAAGGGAGACAACAAAAGATGCACAAGCTGGAGGAAGGACAGGGGAAGAACAGACTGACTACTGGATGTGACGCTGCACTCATGAAAACTAGCAAGAGAGAAAAAATTAAGTAATACCAACTGGAGACTCTTTGACGGCCTCACATCTTAGTCAATGTGGCTCCATTCAAAAACCTTTGCTTCCCATGTGAGAGCTGCAGTACAGGATCTTCTGCTGTCACCAATCCCAGCAGAGTAAAGCCATAGCCTATTGGCTAGTGCCAAAGCAGTGAATTAGGAGATCATCGTAATCTGCCTTATCCCGTACCTCTCTACTATTGCCACAGATGGGCAAGGGCTGATCTACCATAGTATGGCCTAAGCAGGACCTTCCCGGAGATTCTAATTTTAGATACAGAGAGATAAATCCTCCACTTTTGATGGACCCATGGACTGCTTCTCATTGGCATGATGGACTCCTCGATGCACAGGAAGGTACAGCCAGACCCTACACTTGTAGTTCAGGCCCTACCAGCCAGTTGTGCCAGAGTGCCCTGTGGGGGAAGGCAGAGGAGAACAGAAAGTTGTGTCACCAGTTTGTTTGGGGAGCAGAGCTGCAAGGCACTCACTGCTAATGGGATTCTGCAGCTTTAATGATTATGAAAAGGTTAAAATGACCTGCCAGGCACCCTCAGCTGTTTAAGCTTCTTTTCCTTCCTCGTGCTGCTTTAATCTTGGTAGCAGAGTCATGTGACCTTGTCAAAAAAAGCCCTGAAGCCGATTAGTGGCTTTCCACCCGCTACAAACAACTCAAAACATTTGGGATGGTGTGGATGCTTCAGAAACAGTAGCCTGCTTTGCTCCACACCCTCCTTTCAGGGGCACCTCAACAACACTCTAGCCTTGGGAAGTCACCAAGAGGGTATGGTCACAAGGGAAAATACCAGAAACCAAGGGGACAGGATGCACTCATTTCCACTGGTGTCAATCCTGTTACTGAATTCCTCTTTCCCACATCTAAAATCCAATGCTTCATATCTGACTTTGGCTACTGCTGAGGTGGCCCCTGTCCCTGTCTCTACAACAGCAACCAAAGCCTAAGTTCATCCCATTGCCACCTGGCTATGCTCAGAGCCTCTGACAAGGTCGACCCAAACTTTTGTGGCGGCATCCTTTGATTCCTCATACACAACAATCCTGTGAAAAAGGATCTCTATGGCTATTGCAATTCGAAAATTGGGCAGAATCAGTGCCCCACGGGGGCAAAAGCAGTATATAGGATTGTAACATGATGCAGAAACAAGAGCCCTGTATGTAAACAGGGGAAATAATCCTCCTTCATCGGTACTATTAAAGATCTTGAATAGGGATCTGTGTCCAGTTTTAGACATCACGCTTCAAGACTCATGCAGAGTAGTTGGAAGGAATTCAGAAGAGAAATAAGGAGGATCAAAGTGTGGAAAGCATAATCTAGTAGGTAAGCTTGAAGGGACCCAGATTATTTAGCCCAGAGAAGAAAAGACCAAACACTGATGTAGTAACGGAGTCAAATATGTAAATGATCTTCAAAAAAAGATGAGGTGAATAAATTGTTCTCCATGTCCTCCCAGGAAGAGCCAGCTCTCTAATAACAGAGCTATGTAAGGGCTAGAAGAGATTGCCTTGGGAGATGGTGGAATTTCCACTGATGACAGCTTTCAAGAGCAGGTTAGACAAACATCTGTCAGAAGTAGTTTAGGTAGAGCTGAGCCTGCCCTGAGGCAAAGGGATGGGTCAAGTGACCCTGAAAGCCCATCTGTACATATATCACATGAGAAAATCTGTGGCTATTTCACTTAAATTCCAGACAGCGAGAACCACAATTATTTCAAGGCAAAAATGAAATCCCTGAACAGCCTTTGATTGGCACGTCAGATTCAGCAATCTGAAACCATCCACCCATTTAGGTTTTCTGTCACCTGCAGAAAGTCTCACCTAACTGCATGGTGGCTGGCAGAGAAGAAAGCAGAGCTGGCAAGAGCATGCGGAGAACAAGTGCTGGGGTAGGGCATGCCAGTAGTAATGGGATGTTTGCAATAAAAACACTATATTGGAAACAGTTGGCTGCTTTAAAATACAGCCAGGGATTTCAAGAGTTAGTACCTCCCCCCCAAAAAAAGTTCTTATCTTTAAGAGTTATCGTTTCCAGCTTTTCCACAGAAATTCACAGTCCTAAATCACAGAAGGCCAACATGCACGAGGCTCGATATGACTTTAGTAACAACATATGGTCTCTAGCCAGAAGAGCTTAAAAAAAGAGGAGCTCAGTGCATGCAGACAAGCTGGGGAATGCCAGGAAACCATGTGGGTTGGGAAACAGCCTCAGCAGCATTGACAGAGGTCCCACTGTGGTCAAGGCTTGTAGGCACCGTGACAGAGGAACAGGCTGGAGAAGGCTACAGACAGCCATGCCCGTGTCTGTGAGTCTTCAGGCAGCACAGAGAAAGTACAGAGGTGCTAACTTGAAACCTGAATATGTAGGGAATGGAGTGTCCCAAGATATTTTAATAGTCAAGAATCTCTCATAATAAGCTGCTACTTCCCCCAAAACAACCACATGGTCTTTCAAGATAGGAAGGCAGCTATCAGAAGCCCAAAGACTCAAGTTTGCACAAGTGAAACAAAAAAGAGTTGCAAATGAAAGTCAAGTTGGGTTCAGAGTCCTTTGTTTCTCTGACACAGCCAGAAAGTTCTGGGAAGCAGGCTGATCTGAAATGTTTGCACACCAAACTGCCCTCCTAGTTACCGCTTACAAATCCACTGAAAGGAGTCCAAGTGTATCCCAGAATCTGCTCCATGGTTTCCATGCTGCACTACTGCTGCTCTACCTCTCAGCAAGGAGAAACAGCCAGCAACAGCAACCAACGTTTTTCCCTTTGAACTCATCATACTGTCCAAAGCTGCCCAAGACCGTTTGCCCCCCAGATCTGAACCAACCCAAACAAATGTAGATTTGTTCCCACCCTTGACAGGTTTAGGAGGTTATTGCAATTGCAAAGGCTTCACCGTATTTGACAAGACCTTTGCTAAAGTTTTTTCCATTTTCATGGCAAACTTCTAACCATCAACAGTTCGAAAGCCTGTGGGAAAGACATCAGATTAATCCAAAGCCCTGTGAAATATAACAGTTGTGAGTGAATTTGGCTTGGAAATTTTAGGTTTGTTTGAATCCTTCGATATTTTCTCCTGGACAGATTAACATTACCTCCTAGGTAAGAAGCACTGCCAAGTTTCAGATGGCTGTAAATCTTATATTCGACATTGTACATACAAATGTGCCGGTAGGTTTTATGCAGAAATTCCCACTGCCTTTAAAGGAATCCTGCTTAGAAACTGATAGCACAAAGCAGTCCATCTGCAGAAGGGCTCTCTTGAGTTTACAAAACTACTTCCTAAGCAACCTGTGGGGAAAGGCACATCACCAGATAAATTGTTGGGGCTTTTTTTTTTTTTAAAGGGTAAATAAGATGACCTTCGGTATTTGTAAAAGTCTTTCAAGGTAAAACTTTTGCAGGCTCTGAAAATGCATTTTGGGTTGTAAATCTGCTCCTCCCTTTTGCTGGGGAAGATTCTTCTGGACAATAAATGCAGTGAGCCTGGGAGAAGGCTGCATAATTATCCACTCCACACAATGGAAACCAGCCTTTCCAATGCAGTCCTCAACCGTCAGGAATCCAAGCTGTGTGATAATTAAAACTCAAAAATCCTCTTCCACCACGTCCAGAGAGAAATTAAACTTTAATTTCCACTCCTCAAATACCCCCACCATGTTCAGGGAGCCCCCTATTAAAAAAAAAACACCTCATAGATGCAAATGATGCCCTTCTGAGTACCAACAGGAAAAATTTAATTGGCAGCAAGAAAAAAATAATGATTAGGTTAATGAAAAATAGGTTCTATTGACTTGGGCCACTCGACCATTCCTGATGAGGGTAAATAGCTCCCCCTCCCCGCTTCTTCCCCGCTCCCCTCGCCTTTGTCTGACGTGCACGGCAAGGCTGGGAGCAGAAACGCATTCAAAAGCGATGCCTCGGTGGGAAAAGGCTGGAGTCAGATCAAAGTCCTTCCACCCAGGGGCCCGCTGGAGCCCAACGCTTGCTGAACAGCCTCCATGTGCCCAGGAATTTGTTATCCATCCCCCACCCCCCGCCTCAAGTCCAGGCTGCCCCACACCCCATCCTTAGCCCCAGCACTGGCTGCCCCCATCTCTCACCCAAACCTAAAAAAAGTGCAAGGTAGCAAAGGTGTTAAAAATTGCTGGCTTTTTTGCAGTGAAATGTGTTCCTCCAGCTCTGGCTGGAGTTTACACACTGGGCAGGATGATAACAAACCGCATTCCCGCACTTGGGCTAGAAAGGGAGAGCTCTTGCCCAACTGACAAGAAAGATGCATGACCTTGTGGCATCACCCACTTTTGTCATGCTTCTTGGGACAAGGTTTGGTTGGAAATTTTTAAGCAAAGCAGTTTTTCATAGGAAAACTCTGATTTATTCCAAAAGTGGATTTTTAACACAGGTGCACCCGATTTCATGCAGTTTTTAACTCATCATGCAATTTCAGAGAGAGAAAGGGAGAAAGCCTAAAATAGCCACGAGCCCATGGCTTAAGGCAATCGCCAGGGAACGTCTAAATCCCTGCCTGCTAAGCTCTCCTGGAGTTGGGGATTGTGTGTGTCTGTGTCAAAGACACACACATTTCTATGGATGAGGATACGGAGCCTGGATACAGGGAGAAACCCTGTGCCTGGACCTATTTGCCAAAAATAACTGCAGTTGTAGAGCCAGTGGCTACTTTCAGCTAGGATGGGCATGTGAACAGGTCCCAGTGTTTGCCTGTATTTCAGTTTGGGATCCATGTGTATTTTGCAATAGTTTAACGTGCTGGTCTCCCCAAGAAAGTCAGTGTTTTGGGAAGCAAAACTCTGCTGCAGTCCAGAGCACTGAGGGGACCCTGTTTCCTTCCAGCAAATCCCCTCTGATTTGGGGTATTTTTCTCTGCTGACTCTTTGCTCTTTGTTCCTGTGCACCCAGCAGCAGAAACCACTCAGCGCCCCGCTCTCCCACTGCAGACTTGTAGTTAAACATCACATCCTGCGACTGCCTAGTAATCAACCCACTTTTGAAAAACACGTTCCAATGGCAGCATGACCATGGGAGGGAGGTGTGTTTCTTCCCAAATACCTTCAAGGGCTCAGCACAGACAGGAAAAACAGCCACGTTAATTCACCATTCATCCCTTCAGTGTCAAGCTGGAAGATGGCATGAATCCAATCCCTGCCAGCTTTCACCTGAGATAAAATTCAACCAAAAAACCCAAAACAACTGGGTCACATAGGAGCCCCTTCATGCCACCAAATTACACAAACAGAGCAGAGATTTTTGCCTGTGTTCTTACATGAAGACGGAGGGAAATCCTCATTTTGAAAGGCAGTGATGCCTCACCCCCTACCTGCAGCCTCTCCTGCCTGCACCCGCTGTCCTGCCGTGGGAGTTAGTGAAAGGAAATTAAACGGGAGAAGAGCTGTGGGATGCAATGTGTTGGCTACACTGAACCAGCACGTGCTTTGTCAGGGCCAGCTGGGATCAGTGATAGGCCAGCCAAAAATATGCTACATCCCAAAACTCAGCAGAACAGGGACTCCAGACACCTACAGTGAATGTCACATGGTATGGCTTAAGAATCTGAATACAGCAAATTAATGCCTTAACAGAAAGGCTAGGGAATATCTGAGCATTTCCTAACTCCACAGTGTCTAAAGGGAGTAGAAACAAGATGGGGGAGCAGATTACAATGGATTGGAATAATGGGACAATAGGAAACGAAATCTGTTTTAAAACAAGTTAATAGTACAACATTACTAAGATAGAAATAGGAGAAATAATTTAGAAATAGCAAGTCAATCCTCAGATAAATCTCCTGATGACTCTGACTCCCTCTCATCCATGCTGCCACCCTCCGCCAAGAGTTTAGGAAGCACTCTGCAAAGCTGGTCCTGCTGCCAGCACTTCCCCTGCTGCTGCAAGGGGAGGTGGCCGGGAGCATCCCGCCAGACCAGTCCATGGTGATTAGAGCAAAGCAGGGAACTGTGCTGTCACCTTGCCTGGGGCAGCCAAGGAGAGCCCAGAGCCCAGGCACTTGGCCACTGGGGAAAATAAAATCAATCCCACAATGATTCAGAGACCAGGCAATCGAAGCAGACGTTCTGCTCCCACAAGCCGCACAAGCATTCGCTATAGCTCTGCGAAAGGACTATGAAAACCTTTACCATGTTTCTTCCCTGAGCTTATATTCAGAAATTAAAACTACATAATACAGCCAGCTTTCCCTGTTAATAAATAACAGATTTACTGCCTCTCACTCAAGCCCTTTGGACTGGGCTGACTGCTCCCCACAACCCCCAGCTAACAGGCACTTCTCTGGGTCTCCACAGCAGCAGGCTCCACCACTCGCTCTGGGCCTCACCGCTCCAGCAGCATCCAGGCCCCCAGAGGACCCACCTCTGCACACTGGCTTTCAAACACATACTCTGCATTTTGGACTTAAAGGGTGGGGCCTCAGCAATAAGTCACAAGCATGGACCCCTGCTCACTCTGTAGCATCACGTCCATGAGTCAGTTCTGGTTGCACACATCATGGCTGAGCTGGGACAAAGGGAAAGAATACAGAACCTATATATGAGCGTAGCATGGGCAACCCTGGGCATCGCCTGTCTGTTCATAGCAGAGGGTCACCCAGGGCTCCTCTGCACCTATATTTGAGACGTATCTGAGAGCTAGCAGAGAGAGAGAAGATGACCTTCTTATTTCCACAACACAGCTCTTCCTTACATCCACAAAAGCAAAAAAGACTACCAAGCGGGTGCACACAGCATGGAAATGGGAAATGAACTGTTACACTCACAGATAAAGAGAGTTGCTTCGGTTCAGGCACAAGGATGGGGAAAGAAAATACATGGACATTCAAGTTAATGCCATTCATAAAAGCTTAAAGATGTTTCAGGTCATCAGGCGCAAAGGTTCCTAAACTATTTGTTAGCCAATTGCTCCCACGCGAGAGCTGTCCTATGCCATCCTCACTCCTTACAAGCCAGGCAAGTATTTAGAAAGAAGGGCAACAAATTTGGGGACTACTATTTCAGGGCCTGCCAGAGCCCTACCTCACACCGGGACAAACCCTTACTGACAGATGACTGCTGAAGTCTTGCTTTGGTGGACAGCAGCCTGCAGTTCCCCAGAGTTCAGACCTCAGTTGAAGACCCTGACATGGAGAAAGGCCAAAGTCCCACTCATGCCTTCCTCCACCCCTCTCAGAAATGCATTGTTCCTGGAGAGGGAAAGTAATGTCCCAGCAGAACCCCCTAAATCCACTGATGTCCCCTGTCTCCTCTCCCCAGCCAACTTTTTCTCATGTTCTCATTTTCACACTACCCAAGTAAGCACCCATGGCTTCCCTTGAGAATCTGCTGCAGCCTAATAGCTTTCACCTTGAGGAAGCATTTCATGATGACTTTCTCCTTTGCCTAATTTCATCCCATTAATCCTGGTTATGCATGCTGGGTCCACCCAGCACCACATCTCCCCCACCCTGCAGACACAGGGTCTCAGCAAACACACCCCCACCCTCCCGCCCCCCGAGGCTGCTTGCCTTCGCTGCCAGAAAACTGGGGACCCAATCCTCACACGCGCTCACTGCAGGCTCAGTCTCTACAGGCACATGAGAAATGCCTGGGAAGCCGCTCGCACGGAGGGATTTGTCCTTTCCCCCCACAAATGTCCCCTGAATGCAGTTTTAAATGACAGGTCGTCCCTGCCTTTCTCTAGGAAATGCTTTGCAATGCCAATTTCCATCTCATGAACGCACAGCCTGCACAGCAGTATTTGTGTTGACCAACAGGAATTTAATCAACAATAATAAACTGGGTAATACTCAATTGTATGAAGCCGCCAGTCAGATGAAAGGATTTACAAAGGCTGGATTGATCTCCAAGCCCTGGCAGCTTTCCCATGGTGCCCCTCTAATCTGCAGAGCCAAAGAGAATACGTGAAAACTCCAAAATCCGGGTTTTCCTGCGGAGTGTGTTATATTCAAGTAAGTCTCTCGACTACAGATGTGTGGGTTTGTTGGGTTTTTTTCCACATCCCCCTGCTCTGTGGCTGGCTCTTACCTAACCCTAAAGGAGCATCACGCCATGGCAAAGCCCCCTCGCAGACAGCCAGCTTATGTAACCGCTAATGCCATAAGCACTACAATGTCTTTAGTGACAAAAAGGCTCAGTGCAGGCTCAGACCAACAGCAGCCAATTCACCGTGGAGAATTAGAGAAGAAACCCCTGTTACTTTGGGAAATCAATTGGCATGGCCACCGTTGCTTTAGCAGATAGATCTTTCCAGCAGGTACGGAAACATCTTCTGACCTTGCAAAGTACTGGCAGGATGGCGTTTGCTTACCTAGGGGAAGGAAAGCAAAGAAATGCTCCAGGCCACCTTTCAGCTGCAAATGCCCTCAGGGAACTGCTAACACAAGGGTGGCTGCTCATAGAGCCGTGGAAGGATCTTACCGAGGTATTTCCACAAGGTATTTCCATGTGGCCATGCTCTGCATGCTGTATGAACCCTCACCTTCCTCCTCAAGAGCCTGTCTGCGTCTTTACCTGGGAGACCAGCAAGCCAGGGCCAGAAGTGGGTGACACTAGTCACTGTTGTGGGAACCAACCCATTTAGGGTGACACCAGGGACCCTTGTGGAAGCCAACGCGTGAGAGGGACAAGAGGCTAATTCAGGCACACCACCCCCTGCACATGTGGGGGCCCACTGGCCTCAGCTTTAATTCTCTTGGGTGCTGCTGAAGACAGGACATCAGGCCGGGGATCTTTGGTCCAACCCAAAGCAGCCACTGTCATCCTTTTAAGGCTATTGTCACCTATGCTGATTACATGGCTCCAAAGTGTCACAGTGGAGGAGAGGACCAGAGCAGCAGTGTGTCCGTCACTCTGCCCCGCATCCAGCCAGCTTGTAACTGCCCTGACCAGTGCATCAGAGAGTTGGGGACAGAATTAAAAGGAAAATTAAACAAACACTAAGAAGTTCTTGAGTGGTGAAAGGCAACACAGCAAAAGAGAGCAGCACTAACCAGCAGGCTGGCAGTAGCTGCTTTCCAAGGGTCAGCTGCAATATCTGATTCACCCGCAATCCAGTCACATCCTTGTCAAATGTCATAGCGCAGGACCTAATGAAAGATGCCTTGAAAGCCCAGGAGAGTTAATAATTTTACTAGGAGGTGTTAATCAATCAATTGGTGAAGAACAAGACAGTCTTTGTCACCCCTGCAAAGAGGGACACCTCCCCTGGCTAGGAAGCAGCCACATAAGCAAGCTGAGAGCCCACAAATATGGGTAACGGATCCACTTTATGGTCAGCTGTGGTTTGTGGTAGGAAGAAAACAAGGACAGAGATTTCCTATAAGTGGGAGGAGGTTTGGGCAGAGGTTTGGCAGCTTTCACTCCCCAAACCAAGGTTGCCCTTTGGGAGGTGACAATCCTCAGTTCAGGGGCATTCACCACAATCAGAAAAACAAAGGAAGGATCTTTACACAGTTGTGGGTGAACTCCTGTCCATCCACTGCTTCTTCAGTCCTGGGGAGAGACCGAGAAGGCAAACCTGGGAGTCAAACCTCCATCCCACCCCAGCTGGCTCACACCACCACCACTGGCTGGCTCAAGTGAATAAACACAGAGACAGAGCACCTCAGGGCAGGGCCCTCTCTCCCCTTCAATCTGCACTAATCTCTTCTTGGGTCTGTGCTGCAGAAGATAATTTAGAGGCAATAGCATGCTCCCAAACACATTGCCTCTCTCATAGAGCAATTAAATGTACATCATTGTCTGAATGTCCTGTATCCTTGGGGCAGGAGGGATTGTCATCATCTTAAAGTCATGATTTACAGAGGTAATAATCATGGCACCAGCCCCATTACATGCCAACTTTCGGGAAATTAGGTGATAGATATTATTCATTAAGTTGCCACACGATACCCATATCCATCCATCTGTTACAGCTGAGCTAACATTTTGGTTTGGAGCATGCAAGCTAATGGCTTCTTTAGGAAGGGAACAGGCACTGTCCTGAAAGGTGATGGGGAGAAAAGAGGAAGACTGCAACTGGCTAAAATCAGTGAACAGGAAAAAAAAAAAAGAAAAATTAAAACAATACTAAATAAAACAAGAGACCTCTTGGACCTTGGAGGCTCTTGGACCAGCAGCAGGACACTCCAGCCAAAGCCCAGCAATATGCAGTCATAATGCGATGCTCAAAAACAGTACACACTAGGCAACGGCTTCGTTCCTGATGAGCTCAGCCTAACCAGCTGCACATGCTGCACAGTGGATTAATACCATTTTGGGGTGCTCAGTCAGGCTGGTCCATCATGCAGAACTGCCCAGAACCCTCCAAGGAGCTGTTCAGCCTATGCCCAGCACAGGGTGTGCAGGCTGAGGGTTGCTGCTCCCCTTGCAGCAACCAGGACAGGACTGCATAGGGGTGTGTTTGCAAAACCCATCTGCCCTTAACCATCAGAGCCCCAGGTTGCTTCACCCACCCTCCCCTGCCACCAGGAGCCAAGATCAGCCTTTGACAGCCCTGAAATCCTGGAGATATGTGCCCCTTGTCCCTCCATCAGAGCCCCAGGGAGTGTGTGCACAAGGGAGCAAATGAGGAGAGTGTGGAGAAGATGCTGGAAATCTGGCTGTCACTCAGCACTGGGACAGAAACCCACAAGAGTGCACATCCCAGAAGACAAGGTCTCCAGAGCTTCTCTGTTTCTCCACCAAAACTACCTATCGCCCAGTTTTACCTCAACAAACGCTGAGATGGGCATTTTTAGAGAATTCATGTTCAGGATGACTCACTCCCAAAAAGGATGAATGAAAAGGATTCCTGCAAAGTATTTTTCATTTTTATCTTTTTAGGGAAGGCTGTGTTCTTAGGCACAGAAAACAGAGGGAAAGAGCTGAGACATCAGACAAGCACAGTCCTACATTGCACAGATATCCTCTCTCAACTATTAAGTCATCATTAGTTAAATAATACAAATAATTTCCCAGCAAATTCCTTGCCAGAAGGAGGAGAAAAGCGGGTGCTGGTGCTGATGGTGCTGTGGTAGCCAGTGTCAGCCTTTGATATGACAGCTCTGCAAGTCTCTGACAGAGGCAGAAAGAGCTTCATGCCCATCAAGCTACAGCATGCCCAGAGGCCCAGATTTATCTTCTCTAACCCTACTTGACCCTTTTAACAAATACTTCCTCAAGCAAAACACATTAAGAGGTATCACAAAAATAAAAGTGTTTCTCATTTCTACTCACTCCCTCAATGCATAGAAGTGTCGTTCTCAGCTACGGATGATACCAGAGCTGCATCTTGTATCTAGGAAATCCTGCAAGAGGAGGCAGGAGGGCTGTGAAGTCCACATTATACTTAAACACTTGCCACTAATGATGGGCAAGATGCAGGGTTTGTGCCCATCCAACTGCAGGCAGCTGCCTAAAGGGATGATGTTACCCCACTGCATCCCACAATGACCTGACAATGCACAGCATCCCCCGGCTGGGGCCAGAGGGGACATGCAGCTGGGCATGGGGAGCCCATGCTGGTGCTCGGCAGCCACCCAACACAAGGTCAGGCACAGCCACTCGTGAAGCCACATGCCCAGCACTTCATCTCTGAACCAGAGCTAATAGCTCCCCACTGATTTTTCCCCTCCATAGCACAGGATATTTGGCTAAGCGAATGAAAAGCACAATGCACGCTTGCACAGCAGTAGTTCAGCCCAGGTAGCCTCCCAACCATGCTGGGTGGCAAACCAGTTGTCTTTGCAGCATTAACAAACACCGGTACTGCCTATACACTACATAGTACTTACTGCACTTCCCACACAACTTGATAAAGCTCTGGGTGCCAGGCCAGCACCGCCAGGCTCCAGCAGTGCTGCAGACCAGCCCCCTGCCCCAAGGCTCTGCCCAGGGTTCCCAGTGGGGAGGAAAAATGTGAATAAACTATACATCAACAAAGCTAAGCAGAGCTCCCCACAGAGGTAAGGAAGTGTTACAGCCTGGCTCAGCTACCTGAGGAATGATAAAAACCCAGTGCCTAGAGCCAGCCATGTATCCATACTCTCCACTAGGTCAGAGCTACACATCACAAGCCTTCAGCACAGCCACAAGCAGAGTCTTCTTCACTTCTGCACTTCAGGCACCAGCTTGGCTTCTCCTCACCATTCCCCATGTGCCCAGCACAGCCAGCACAAGAGACAGGAGATGCACAGTGCTGCACAACCCCAGCAAGACCCCGCACACTCCTGTGATGGTTTGTCTTTGTTCAAAACAGTCCAGGGATGGCACCCCAGCTAAAGATGCTGAGCAGAGAGCTGCAAGGCACAGCAGCATGGCGCATGCTAGAGGAGGTACACTACCCTTTTTGTGAGACAAGAATGCCTCAAGTATGTTTCTCTGTAAATGTGAAAAACAACTGGGAATTTGAAGGTGCCCTTTAGTAAGCCTCTACAGGTCATCTCCCAGCATACTGCACCAGTACAGCATCCCAGGTGGGAGCTGAAGGGTCAAGTCATTTTACAGGGCTGCTCATGACATCTGTAGTATATATCATGAGGTTAGATATTGTTATTAAGATGAAAGGGACATCATTATACCAGGAGTCCAGGATTCACACTGACAGACTTCTGTTCCTTCAAGACTCGGCAGCATTTGCCTAGGGCAATAAGATGGCAGGGGAAGCAAAACATTCAGCGACTGAAAGGGACGAAACTATGAACATAGAGAGATTTGAAGTCATTTAGGCTAAAAATGAGGTATGAGATTCAGGAACAGCCTTGCATATACAAGCAGCAGGGACAAAAACTTCAGAAGGTAGGCAGCATCTGGCATCAAGTGGGAGAGCTCACGTCCGCCAACCCCAAAGGTCCCTTCTGATCTCATACATCCTTTAATATGGGTGCATTTTGCATATATATATATATATATATATATAAATAAAACTATATATGCACAGCACCACCACATCACATATAGCATCAACGTAACACTCATCTAAGGGGATGGACATACTCACTGTGCTTGTTCCTCCCTTGTGATAGTAAATCTGGTATAATTAGGTAATGCATAATTAAAAGTAGATTCCACCCAAATTAATTTGCAAACATAAAGATTCAGGAGCAAATTCAGTCCTGGCTTAATTCTACTGAAGTCACTGAAATGACCTCGGGGATTAATTTGGCCAACTTGAATACCCATGTCTCATTACTACCAGATGAGCTGTGCGCCTACAAAGGGGTAATGGGTCTCTTGGACAAATGCAGAGATGGGCATGTCCGGGATGGAGGCAATGGATGAAAGCGCCTTAGGCTTAGGATCATCTAGCACTTCACTTGCTGGTTTCACTGATGTTTTTGGCTAGGTAAAAAATTTACTTTCAGCTTTTCTACAAAATAACACAAGTAACACACTCTCCTTCAGGTCACTGCCACAGTATAGCAAGCGCTGGGTGGCCCCTGGGAATGTGAGCTTTCAGACAGATTAATACAGCTTGACTGAAGAAGGGAAGACGACAGACACTACTTAACAGACTCCAAGTTGGGCTCATCCTTGAACTGAATTTTCTTCACATCTTTTCATCAAGAAAGTCCCCATATAACAAATGCTTTTGCTCTTCACAATTACTTTTAATTTAGACAATGGACAAAGGGTAAATTCACTCTGGGGTATTTTTTTGCTTTTATTTCCATTGTCTTAATTTTTTAAGAGCATCTCAAGTATTCAGGTGCTAGAACCACAAGCTTAATGTCAGTAATTTAAAAAACACCATCATAAAATACTTTACAAATATCATTATCATGTTTCTGTGTAATAACTGTCAGCTTTTTACGGCACTATGCACTTACCCAGTGGATTTGTGATGACCAGAAGAGTCACGGGGCCTTCATTACACAAAATGGAAAACTGCAACTTTATCATAGGGAGTTTACCATAGTTACTGGGTCATCTTTGACTTTTAAAGACCTTTTGTGAATTATAATTAATTATATTAAAATCACACCCACATACTATCCCTTGTCTCTGGTTTTGCCCATAAAGGATACCCACCATCAAGGGCAAGAAAGCACAGATAAAAAACAGAAAATGCTCTGTCCTCTTCCCCCTTCGCCCCCAAATTGCCAGTCAGTCTGTTGCATGAGAGCACAAGCTGGTTTATTTTGTTTGGACCATCAGTGTGCCGGGTGCCGCTGAGGCAGCAGAGCCAGGGGCATGGGGAAAGGCCGCTGCTGGCTGAGCGCTGCCCGCAGAGTGGCTCTCCCAGGCTGCGGGCAGCCCTGCCCGCAGCATCGCAGGCAGCCCCCACGGCGATGTGTGTGCCACCATCGGCGCTTGGGGACCCACAACCCGCCACTCTAATTTTAGCACTAACAGCCTTACTAGCATTTGGGGAAGATGTCTGCTACACAGAAGCAGCAGCCAGTGGCAGAGCCCCAACAACAGCAAACCCACGGTGAGAAACGTGGAGGGCAAGAGCACAAGGACGCTGCTGGGAGTTGCATCTTAGCCGACAGGCACATGGAGAGCAATGACAAGAGGAGAGAAATGCTGCCCCAGAAGCACAGACAGGCTTGCACCTGGAGGGGGAGGCACAGCCTGTATCCAGGTCAACCCTGTGTGCCACCCCAGGTACATGCAGAGCCCATCCCTCCCCTCCCTTTCCCCTGTAGAACAGTAAACTGCTCCAAGTGCTGGTCAAAAGCATTTGTCCCAAACCCTTGTCTGATTCACCCACTGCCTCGTCACCCAAAAGTGCAGTTCCAGCCATTCCCACCTGCCGAGGATAACACAGTTGAGAAAGGGATGTTACAATGTTCACAAAGCTATTGGAGAAAATCCCACTTTTATCTTAGCAAAACAACTTTCCCTTTCTTTGACCCCAGAAGACAGACCCGCCCCACCTATCTGCAATTGCAGAATTGAGCTGCAGCATCTAAAGCAATGTTTACTTGGGAGAAAGATACTGGGCAAACATTTCATGTCTGGTTCCCAGACTGCAACCAGATGCAAGAAACCAAGAAAATAATGACAGTGGAAGGTATCAGACAGATCCAGGGATCATCAGTTTGGAAAAGCAGCCACCTAGGAAGTTTATGCACATTAGAGGGCCAATTTGACACCAGTACTGGGGAGATGGGCAGGACCAGCCAGTTGGGCTTTTCCACTGCTGGAAGGTGTGATCCCGCAGCAAGGTTTCTCCCCTGCCATCACAGCCTCTGAGAGACACCAAACCTGGTCCTGCAGGACCCATCTGCACATCAGCACCGTGCCCTCCACTCACCCCTGGGGCAGCTCCTCACACCTTCCTGCATGGTCACCCAACCTTTCATCTGCTCGGCATCAAGCAGTCAGTGCAAAGGCATCGATAGGAAAGCACAGGGAGTGCCGAGCCCCAACAGGAGGAACCCAGCAGTCCCTGCTCAGACAATGCACCCACACGGTGATGGGGAAGTTCACACTTCACGTTCCTACGAGAAGGAATCTTCACTAATACTGATGCTCATTTTAAAAAATAAATTTAAAAAAAAACCCCAAAAACCCCACAACAAAACTCAGAAAAACCCACCACCAAACACATAACTCACTGCAAGGCTAGGAGCAAAAAAAACACACCACCAAAAAACAAAAGCAGAAGAAAGAAAAAAGAAGCCCTGCTTTCTTGGGAAATGTCTTTCTTTCCCACTGCCTTCTCCTTAAGGATTTGTTTTAGGCTTGTGGGAACTTAACGCATTAGAAACTCGCCCATAATTTGCATGCCCCAAACAGCAGGGAGATATCATGAGATCTGGTATTACTGAGATTTCTTTCCTTTGGCAAAATATATTCCAGAAGATTTACTTGGAAAAAAGTTCACACATCATTACAACTAAACTGTATGCGCCTAGTGAGTGAAGAAAGGGCACAAGATGACACATTACCCTGTGGTTTTATTATACTGGCTTTCCTTCTGTACCTCATTTGCAAAATTAGGGTTGGTCATAATCCTTCCATCAGTCTTTCCTGAAAATTAAGAAGGGACCAAACCAGATTTTCCAATTAAAACAATCTTCCCACAGTTTCAGAGATGTGAAAATGGATTTGCCAAGTATTTCATCTGAAGGAGCTTTCTGAAGTACCGACTTAGCATCTGAATGCTGAAATGTTTCTTTGCAAGTGATTTAGGAGATGCTCCAGTAAACATTTCCCAGGAATGCACACAGCCCAAGTGATCTCTCACATTTTGCTCATTCTTCTGCACAGGAACAAGAGGGAATGTAGGCTAGAGGGTGGACAAAGTTAAAACATCTTTGAAATATGTGCTTTAACAACAGCATTATTTGAGAATGCCTCTTATTTTCCTGCAAATGCTCAGTGCCAATAAAAAGGTGCAAGACAGAGAAAGAACAAAGAAGCCTGTGAACCCCTCACAGATAGGGACCACAATTCAGCCACCTCCAGCACCCCTACCAGCCCCTATTCCCCTTGAGCTTAGCAAGCACAGCCCAAAGAGATCCTCCAAGCAAGATGCTGAATGTTTCTCCAGGCAGGTCTCTGCCACTCGTTGCCATGCAGGACCCTAAATGGGATAAGCAGGTGTTTCTGCTTCCACAGGGAGGAAAGAGGGTCTGCAAACCCAAACTGCAAACAGCAAAGCTGTGGAGATGTAAGCGAGCAAGGTCTCCTTCCACAGGACCAGAGGAGGAAAGATGTCCACCAGACCATGCCAAGTGCAAGGACCAGACACTCAGCACCTCAGCCCACTCAAACTCACTGTGGGTGGCAAGCTTTAGGAAACGTGTCCTTCTGGCTCCTAAGGCAACCTTACTCTTTTTTAAAGCAGTGGTCTACCTGAGCATATTGGCCATGAAGCTGTGTGTGACACCAGTACCTGGACATTCCACAGAGGAGTCTGAAGCCCCATTTTGCAATGCTAGGAAAGCCACGGCTGCTGAAAGAGCTTCTGATTCAGTTGGACATGGGGAATGGAAGAAGCCTTGCTATCATCATTTAACAGATTGGTACTGAGACATTGAGATGCTAAGTGACTTGTCTACGGTCACACAAGTCTGTTGCCAATACCAGTCCCACAAGGCCAAATCCAGTGCTTTAACCACACAACAGCTTCTCTCTTTCATGTGGTGACCAGTCTGAAGCTTATGAGCTGTTGACATTTCACAAGGCAAAGCCACATCCTCGAGCCCTTCCTTGCCAAGCACCCCTGCAGCAGCCAGCAAGTTCAAGAGCAGCAGTGAAGTCTCATGCAGCAACTGGAGCTTATGGACCATATTTCCCCTATTAGAAAAACCAGCCCCTCAGCCCTTGCCCTGGCCATCACAAAGCTCTCCAATTACCTCCTCTCCCTTACTTGCAGGCTGCACACTTGGAGGCCAGCTGTTGCCATAACAGATTGTGTTGCCAAGGAAATACAAGAATATGTTTATCAATAAAAAGTCTTAGGTGCGCACAGATAAACCAGTTCGGTTTGCTGGGGATGGGGCCACTCCTGTTCTCCAGCTCTGCTAACCCACCTGTGACCTTCTCTGTGGATTTGGACATTACCACACGCACAAGCAGAGACACAGACTTTTTGGCCTGCAGAGCTTCCTCATTCCTTCAGTCCAGCATTGCAACAGGCTGCCCAGAGAGGCTGCACAGTCCCCAGCCTTCGAGGTTTTCCAGACCTGACACAACAACGCCCTGAGGAACCTCCTCGGATCTCACAGCCAACCCTGCTTTGAGCAGCAGGTTGCAGTAGAGAACCCCTAAGATCCCTTCCAGCCTGAACTACCACATGACCATCACTGGCCATTGCTCTGATTCCTGTTGCTCCTTCACGGCCACAAAATTCTCATCCCCAACAAGCAACAGCACTGGTGGAATCTGAGCATCTCTGTCCCTATTTGACCACCTTCATGGGAAGCATCCCCGTCCCTCACCACAGCTCCACAAGAAATGATAAAGCGTGGCATAGAAAGCTAGGAGTTAGGTTTCGTAAACCCTTGTCAAGAGAATTAAGCCCAAGACATAGAGCTGGTTGCCAATGGCTCAGTCAGGCACCTCACAACACTGAAGTCAACCAAGCCATGCTCCTTTGAATCCACCAGCCTACAATTCCCAAACAGCAAACAAAGAATATTCACAAATCCACAGGAAATTCCAATATTGACTTGAAAAATTAAATTTAAATGCTTGAAGAAAAATATGTAAAAGTTCCAAATACATTCTATAATTGGCCAAGCAAAAATCTTGAGGATAGTGCTAAAGAAAAAACTGAGAATAATCTACCTGTTAAGCTCCTTCTCTGCTCTAGGATACTGTCTGACACACTCTTATTCTCTAGTGTTTGCCTAGAGCAGTGGGCAAGAAAGATTCCTACGAGCAGTATCTACCATAGACTGGCTTCTATCACCTACTACTCTCTTTTGTTGGATCTTTTCAGAGACCTTAAAGGAGACCTGGGGTTTTCCCCTGTATTTTTGTTAAACAAAATTTTAAAACCGAGCTACCAGAGTGCTCACATTCTTCCAAACAAGTTCACACGCACCTTCACAATCAGGAAGAGGAAATCACCTAACTTGTGAAACAGGCTGAGATTGACTTTATTTTAATTATTAAAAATGATGGTGTTCATTTCAGAGCTTTCAATAATTCAGCTTAATTACCCAGGAGACAAAACTGTCAGACCGAACCCTGCAAAAGATATATAAACAAACCAAAACGTATCAGTAGCAGGCAGAATGACTGAATCTATTATCCCTGTCCCCAAATAAAGGCCGTGCTGCTGAGCGCTGGCACGGCTGCAGGTAATAAAAGTGATGTTCAACGTTTCGGGAGGGAACAATGCTCCTGCGTGCAGTTAGAAGCGGGTGACAGCATCCTTTCTTCCATTCAACTGGGGTTTTTTAAAGCCATAGCCCCCCAGCCCCTCCAAACCCTTTTGTTCAGCAAACAAGACGCCCTGCACAGATGGCACTGACTTGAGAGACAAACCGCCCTGGATAATTGTTCGTCCTGGCCGTGAGCAGCAGGAGAGCGCGCGGAGCCAGGCGGGGACCATGCAGCCACAAACCACCCTGTGAGGGGCATCTGCGCTTCCCCCGCCTCGCAGGTCTGCATACACAGCGCACAGGGGTGAGGAGGGCTGGAAAAAAGGGAAACGTGCCCTAAAAAAAGCAAGCTGATGTAACCAAAGGAGTTGAATTAGTCGTGACAGCAACACACCCGGCATCTGTGCTCTGCCATACATGGGGAACCTCTCAAACACAAAGGAGCGCATCCCGCTATTACACAAACCACCGCCTCCCTCCGTGCCAATCAGAGCCCCGCGCTCACACACGCCAGCGTGCTTCTCTTGTTGCCAGTGAAAATGGACCCCTCCATTTCATCTAATTAATTTATTTCTTCTCCCAAGCACGTTCAGGAGGGAGGGAAAAGAGATAGGAGTGCCCAGGGACAGGACCCCCAAGAAATCTGCGTCAGCTTCTTGTCACCAGACCCAGAAAAACAAATGCCAAGTTAAATTCCACGAGGCACTGTAACCACCACAAATGCAGATTCTTGCAAACAGAAATACCATCAAACAAAGGTCACATCAGTAGCAAGGATAACCCGGTGCTGGGAGCCTGGCAGAGCCCTGCCCTCTTGCACTTGTTCTTGCTCCCGCATCCATAGGGGATGCACCCCTGATAGCGCATCTCCATTTAGAAAGACACTGGGAAATCTATCCCTTTTATTGACAGTGCTGTTGTGGAATTCAGTAAACGGATAACATGCTCAGTATCTACTAGCATGACTATAAACACAAAAAAGGAAAGGAAAAGCCTCAGGCAAGACTAATATTAATACCCAGCCATGTCACTCTCAATTAAGTTCATATCTAATGAGCACATTTTCTCCTTGCACTGTCCACTGATGCTGTAAGCAATGTCCAATGAAAAGCATAAAATGCTGCTTCTGGAAAGCAATGATCTGTACTGGTGAATTTTGAACCGACCAATTATGAACATTATTTTTAATGGAACGAGCAGGGTTTTTACTGACTGTAGTCCTCAATGCCAGAAAATGTCTGCGTCCACAAAATGTCCAGGCATGGTTCTCACAGTACTATGACTTGATCTGCTAGTACTATTACCTCTGTAAATATATATATATATAGTGTAAGTACATCTCCTGCGCACCCTGTCAATCACTTGTACTCAGTATTGCATCTGTACTGAGATCACCATTTTTCCATGAATATGAACTGTTTCTCCAGATTGCCAAGATCTTAAATTAAGTGGTTGAATTAGGTAGGATGTCATTTCGCTTTGTTGCCCTAAAATCAGCGTTGTAGCATTCAAACACGGAAAACCTTACATCATCCCCCCAAAGTGCTTATCTGCTCCCTGCAGAAGGTGTGGCAGGAAGAACCAACAGCAATGCTGGGCAGATCTCAAGCGAGAAGAGCAGGATAGTGCTGCGGCCAAGCGAACAAGTCCTGACGCACAACTTTCCCTGGAGGAGGTTACGTTACACCCGGATCCACTGCTGCAGCCTTCATATTCCCACACACATCTGTCCATCCCTGGGTTGTGCTCCATGACAAGGTATAGACACACCCTCCAAATCATTTTAATGAAAACTAGTTATAGGGAGAAATTTGACCCACCGCCCTGATCCAGTCTACTTCATAGCCTCTGTAAAATTAAGGTTTGGATTGACTACATTAATGTAATGCACGTTCATCTACATGGCTGGAGGCTCCTGGAGGCAACGGGGAGCTCTGAAGCATGGCAAAGGAGCTGCTTTGATCCTGAGGGGAAGAGTCACCTCTCTTCTCCATGATGCTCTGATATGTTTCTCTCCCTCCTTCCTCTTTTTCCGGGAAAAGATTCATTAATCACACGGAGAGTACAGCACACATCCAGCTCACATCCCCTCCCAGGGAGTTCTGGAGCATACAGCCATGTCTAAGAAGCCTGCTACATCTCTTCTGTGTTGCAGAGACCCAGGAATAAGCAGGACCAGCTTCCTGCCATCATCCAATCTTGGTGCTGACCTACCCTTCTCAGCCAGGGATAGCACACTGCTAACAGGTGGTTAAACTCAAAATACATCTCAAAAGCCATCCTTGTCAGTGACAGACCTAGTCAGATAGAGGCAACAACAACCTGAATGTGAGTTCAGAAGCCAGTTACAGACCTGTCCTTTCTGGATGCATCAGTGGCTGTGCCTGCACTGTTGGCCTGGCTTGCTCCACAGCTTTGGTCTGCCTACATCCAGTGCTTCATCAATAACATCCTGCCTTCTGCCCAAACCAAACAAACAATCATAGGCCAGAAGAAGTAATCCCAGTGGGGTGTTTGATAGAGCAGGCAGATCATGTTGATCTTCCATCCTCCTTTCCTTCTACTGCCAGCATTCTCTTCCTGATTTTTCCCTGGTTTAGGTACCAGGTGTTTCAAGGCAGAACAGAGCAGGAGCAGACACAGACACTGCTACTCAAAGATTTTAATACACAGGCTGGATTCTCCATGAAAATTCCCCAAAAAACATTTCATAAAGAAAACCAATTTTTTTTTTCCTCAGGATGGACCTGTACATGCAACAAAATAAAATCTATCCCCAGGGGTGGGAGAAACAGGAGAAGAAACGTTCTGAGTCAGTTCAACCTCAAAGAAACAATGCTGTTGTTTTAAAATTACCCATCCTTCTGAAGTCAGCCAGCCAGAAGTGATCCCTTCCAAACCTATCTGCTTTGTTTTTCCTCACAGCTTTAGTGAGGTTTTAAAGGAGAAGGACGATAGAAAAGTCAACATTTTCAGGAGGTATCTGAGCCCCACCTGATCCACATGCTGCAATCCAATACAATCATTTTATTACAGCTTCAGCTCGGCTGAATCCAATTTATCCACCAGGCCATAAATCATGCCTGTATTGGAGCAGAGCCTTGGTTTCCAGCTCCAAGACGTGCTTCACCCAAGTAATGAATGCCCCAGCTTGGTTACTGTTTAACCCATGGTGCCACAGGGGGAAGCGAGTGGTGCAAACGTCAGAGTTTGCTTGTTGGCGTGTGCAGCTCAAAATGACAAGTCAGCAGATGATTGAGACCCAAATGTTTAGCAAATACCAAGGAAATAAAAAAAGAAACCCTATTTGGATTCAACAGCTCCACTGAGTCTGCACAAACACTCCAAGGTCAAATCCATATGCGGACTGCTGAATGATCAGTCACGTGTTATGAAATTCTCCCTCCAAAACACTCAAGTTTTAAGACTACCTGGCAGAGACAAAAGACCTGGTAGGAAATCAAATCTGTTTCACAGGGCAATTATCCTCCCTCCTTTAAAAGCGCTGCCAGTACTGAAGAAATGGGAAATTAGGATTATCGCCTCAAAGCACTGCAAGAACAGCCCTGAGTTCTCTTGCGACATCTCTGCGCCCAGCAGCCCCGCGCTTGCACAACTCCCAGGGCTGGCACGTGGCCCGCATGTTCAGGGAGGAGAAAGCATGGAAGCTGTATCCATCAACAAGGAGAGAGAAAAATGCATGGGGGTGTGATTGTGAGCTCTGGGAAAAAGGCTAGAGGGCTCCTTTAGACATTCCTTTGCCACAGGTAATGCCAGTTGGGACATGGGCTTGATGCCCAGCTTTGGGCAAGCGGCTTGGTTGCAAGGTACCTGTTGGTCATGTTTTGTGAGCTTGCTGTGCTGAGGTGCCATTACCATATGCGTGACTGTATGGAAGGAGGTGGCTTGACTTTGATGGTGGAATTCCTGGTTGTTGCAGAGGAAGACAGGGTAACTTATGAAAGATTGGTGGCAAAGTAGGAGAAGTTGGCAAGGCATCAGTATTGCCGTTAAAGAAAACATCCTGGGTAGCTGGCCTCTCCCATGCAACCGCTTTCGGTGAGGTCTATTTTGCCCAAGCATAAACTGCGATTTCAAGGCAGAAAAGGCTCCTCAACTTGTCTCACACTATGGCAGTAAGGATGGCCCCTTGGTTTGGTTTCATCGCACAAGGTCCCCCCACACAGCACACTCCAACAGTTCTTTATTAAATCAGCTGAAACAGTAGGAGTAAAGGAAAAAAAAAATTCCTAAAGCAATGGCAACCCACCAAGTTTTTAAAGAGGCAAAGCCTGAGAGGGTCTCTGGAAACTCAGGTAACAATATACAAGCCAGGGGGAGAGATTAAGTACTCCACTCCACTCCCTCCCCTCAGCCTCCACTTTTTCATGTATTTCTGCTTGACAGAAAACACAGGAACAATAAAAGTGGAAGTCGGGACTACAAAAGCAAGGACCTGCTCCTAGATACTTCAGGCACCCTGTAATCCTACCAACAAACTCAGCCCAGGCTGCAAATTCCACTGGAGCTCCCATGACCTGCGCAGACACATGGGATCCTCAGAGGCATGGGAGGTCTATCCCTCTCTGAGGCCAGGCCATGAAACATATGAACAAGTTATGATGCTTTGCTAAAAGAGTTTGTTTTTCCCAGCAGAGACTGACACACTGAGCTCCTGGTGACCAGCAGACAGCCTGTACCAACTCCTCCCTCTCCACTTAGCATCACCCTCACACAGCCAGCTGGTTTGGGGCATAACACTTCAAAAAAGGGAAGCAGATTGATTTGACAGTCCACTGGGGAACAAGACTTCTCGGCAACCTAGAAAACATGACCTACAAAGAATGACTGAAGGAACTAGGTTGTTTAGTCTAGCGAAGACTGAGGATAGGCACAATAACTATCTCTAAAATACATGACAAGTAGCTGAAAAGAAGTGAATAACCTGTTTTCCTTTCCCAGATAGACTGGACAAGGTGAAACCAGACCTAAATTGCAACAATGAAGACTTAGGTTAGAGGTTAGGAAAAGCCTTTCAGTTGGGAATGACAGTACTGCACTGAAAATCATTGCCTGGTGAGGTTATGGAATTGCCATCTGTGGAGGTTTTCAAGACCAGGCTATAGAGACATCTATTTTGAAATGAGCTGGCTCTGCCTTAGGGCAGAGAGCTGGGCTAAATGACCCCTGAAGGCTCTTTCATGTCCTATTTCCACTTACTCAATTAGTAACACTGGTTCACAAGTCAATATCACAATTTTCAAATCAATTGGTTGCTTCAAGGAGCATTCTTGACATCTGCAGCTTCATGCCAAGCCCAGTCCTCTCAAGACTCTAGCTCTGTAGGAAGCAGGTGCCAAATTCCTACGAATGAAAGCGGGAACCACAAGACCATGTCAGTTTTGTACACTGGCTTCCATGTAGTGGAGGAGGTCAAGAGCTGCTGGTCTTGCTCACAAAGACAAGATTTCCAAATGACAGTAGGGCTTGCAGGGAATCACAGAAAACTCTGAGTGCAGATGTTGCTCTCCTGAACTGATGTCCCTTGGTCAACTTGCCACCAATGCAGCCCTAACCTGGCATACCCAAACAGAGGGAAAATCCCCTTGGACAGTTTTATTGTTGGCCACCAAAGCCTGCAAAAGCTGACTGCTGTAATCACAAAGGGCACGTTCTGTCTCCTCGCACATGGCACGATAGCTCATGACACAGAACATGACAGCCATAGGGAAAAACAGGAAAACAGCATCTAAGCAGACATCAGGAATGTATCAACCTTTTGAACCCAGCTCTCCCGCAACATACCAGGACTCACCTCAGAGCAGTTTCTGTTAAACTGATGCACAAGAGGAGAGTTAGGTCTCTTCCATATCCCCATACCAAAGATCAGATGGAAACACAGAAGGTCCTACTAGGCTCCTGGTCAAAGATAACAGAGGTAGACCCGGCTTCCCCTCCCACCACAGCGCAGGCAAGCCCCTGGCCAACAAGGTTTCAGCTGAAACCTTGGCTTCCCTTCCAGCTCCCCCTCCCTGAGGGCATTGTTTCTTCCTTCCAAGACATGGCATTGGCCAGCTCAAATTGGAGAATACACATTTCTGGAGCTAAGGTGCCAATTCAGCCCACCAAGCCGAACAAGCTCCTCCTTAAAGCTCCCATTCAGAACCTGCATCACAGCCCCAGACACACAACCATCCATCACGGTGGCGGCACAGAAACAAGTGTTAACAAACTATTGGCTAAAGCTAAAATATGCCCTCAGAAATCAGATACTATGTAAACTAATAAAGGTCTAGCTTTAACATGGGGACATAAGGAGACATATTTAATGCCTTATTTTAATTCTTCTAAATTGTAAGCAGTTTTTCAGCTGTATTAATTCTTTGAAGTGAGTGGTTCTCCCCTAATCATCCTGGTTTATATTTACATGATGAGGTGTAATGATGCATCTCAGGAATGTTATGGTATTAGTTAAATTAACTAAGACAACTCTAGCTGCAAACTGATGAATTTTAATGTGTCAACATCAGATATGAAAATGCAGTTGTGTGGGTCTCCGGATTCACATGACCATATGGTTTGGACTTCTAATTAATGCCTTTGGATTTAATTTCACATAACTTACAGCTACATTAATTTGGTATGTTTTCAGAATCCTGGAGAAACGTATCTTTTGCCAAGCTGTGGGTTTTCAGACTAAGTAGGAGAAAAACCTTTATTTCCCCTTTTCCTGACAAGCTTATCTTATATCCATGTGGACTGGCAGTCTTCCCAAACCAGAGGTCAGCTGGAGCTATTGCTCTGCCCCAACCAGTCTGGAGAGACCTACTTTGCAAGAGCCATAAAGGTTTATTACTAAAAACAAACTCGTTTTCAACTCGTTATGTGCTGTGAGCAATCAGACAGACTCTCCGGGAGGAAATGCAATCCAGCCTCCTGAAACACAGTGGTTGTGACATGTAGGGATAGCACAAACCCTGAAGCCAGGCGCTGCTATCAGCACTGTAGACCACTGCAATCGTATGAGCATTGACAGAAGATTTCCAGCTCCGTGGGGCGTTGCACAGCGCATGGGTTTGCAAGTTCCAGTCCGGGGACAGGGATATTTTCTCTTCTTCATGTGACCCCATTTCTTAACGATCCGCATTCAAGATCTCCCTCTAGGCAACAAACAACATTTACTTGTGCTTCTCATTAGTTAAAGCAAACCTAAATAAAATGGAAGCTCAACCTATATTCATTCCAGAACTCAAATCAGATCTGGCCAGACATATGTACCATCCACTGTTATTTCACAAAAAAAATCTTTCAGCACAGAAACTATTAATCCTCGAGATCTCTACAGTGTGAACAGAGCACCTACCTCCAGCACTGCTCCATGACTTTCTGAAACACATGCAATGCTTTCAAAAGCCACATACATTAGCAACAGCCCATAGCAGCCTTGAAAGACCCCCCCAGGAGTGACCCTGGCAGGCACTCGTTCATGCCCAGTACAAGAGGGCTTCTTATCTGTAAGCACATCTTGGCATGGCTACGTTCACGTAGGATTTCTTCCGATATTAGAGTCACTCACTTCTCACAGCATGGCAGGGAAAGGATGGCCTTGAGAGGTTTAAAGATTTAAGATGTTTCTCTTATTTTCCTCCACAAGAGCTACATATAACTACAGGCACTATCAATTTAAGAGCTCAGCTCTGCAAGAACTAAACACGCTAAGCTTCCCATCCACAGTGCCCTGGGGGGGGAAGGTTTTAAAGTGTCAGACAGTATTTGTTCCAATATTTAAAGGGTCAAGAGGATCCAGGATTGGGATTGCCAGATCTGCAGTTTCCTGCATCCCTTACTTCAGAATATGGCTGGAAAAAAACTGATTGCAAAAAAACCCCAAAACAATGTAAGTGCAACATTATGGGTTGGGCTCCCAAAAGTGGTATCGCAGAAACCCTGGTCTGGGTCAGGAGATACAACAGGTAGTTATGGTGCACCCAAGTACGTGCCTGTTGTCTCCAACTTCTAAATAGAAATGCTGTAGAGCAGGCACAATTTTTTTGCTGCCATAATGATCAGTCCCTGCTTTATGTCTGAGACTCTGAACATTTCCTGACTCATACAGCAAATAATTCACCAAAACAGCAAAGCAATGACCCTCATTCTTGAAGAGCATTTAGGTACCCAACTCCATTTTCCTTCAATGGGTATGAGGTACTTAGACATTGCTGAGAACTGGCTACAGACCTACTCTTCCAAAGATGTGTTCTTTCCGCATTTGCATGAGAGAAGGTAAGAAAACATCAGAAAATAGGAGAGTAAAGGGCCACTGTGGTTACAACCAGAGACCTGCAACTGCTGCAACCTTCCGCTCAAAATGACTAAAACTGCATGAATATGAACCACCACCCTCCCCACTCCTCTCCCTGACAGGGAGATGCTCTCCTCTGGCTGGCCTGGACCAAATCATTAGCACCAGCTCCTCTTGGCCACCCTTTTCAGCAAAAGAAGTGGACGAGAGAAGAGAGCCTTGCCCCACAAGGACCCACTGTCCATGGCTACAGGATACTGCCAGGGGCTGGGAACACCACCTGGTCCTTAGGGTCCTTCCTAGACCCCTCCCCAAATTTAGTTCCAGATTTGGCACCTTGTTTTTAGAAGAATGCAAGTAATCTGGCTTCAGCAAAATAAATAAATAGATCCGTTAAATTTAAAAGTTTCAAACTCCTTCTTTCCACCCCAAAGTGTAGGAAACAACCTGGATAGTCATCTGCAAGGGTCAGCTTTTGGACTGTTTTAAAGCGCAAAATCGCATTAAATTCCAATCTTGTAGTCTTACAGGGACAGAGCGATGTTGGGAAACAAAACCCCCAGAAGTAATGGATTGAGAGCAGCCCTGAGGTTGATGAGAAGCTCCACGTGATCCAGCAACGTGTGCTTGCAGCCCAGAAAGCCAACCACATCCTGGGCTGCATCAAAAGAATTGTGACCAGCAGGGCGAGAGAGGGGATTCTCCCTACCTACTCCGCTCTCAGGAGACCCATCCTGGAGTACTGTGTCCAGCTCTGGGGTCCCCAGTACAAGTCCAGAGGAGGCCACGAAGATGCTCACGGGGTGGCACTTCTCCTATGAAGACAGACTGTTCAGTCTTCTGGGCTTGTTCAGTCTGGTGAAGAGAAAGCTCTGGGGAGACCTTATTGCAGCCTTCCAGTGCCTAAAGGGGCTACAGGAAAGCTGGGGAGGGACTATTGGTCAGAGCGTTTAGCGATAGGACAAGGGGGTATTTGGTTTTAACTAAAAGAGGGTAGATTTAATTTAGATTAGATATAAGTAAGAAATTCTCTCCTGTGAGGGCGGTGAGGCCCTGGCACAGACTGCCCAGAGAAGCTGTGGCTGCCCCCTCCCTGGCAGTGTTCAAGGCCAGGCTGGATGAGGCTTTGGGCAACCTGGGCTAATGGAGGGTGTCCCTGCCCATGGCAGGAGGTTGGAGCTAGATGGGCTTTGAGGTCCTTTCCAACCCAAATTGTTCTGTGATCCTGAGTACTGCACAGAGCATTTCTGAAGTGAAACAGCTGTGCAGTTTCATCTCATGAACCTCTATAAAGAAGATGTTACTAATGCACAAGAATCTCTCTCCATAAATGCTGCATGACAAGCATTAACAACAAAACCCCAGGAAATATATTAAAAAAACCCACAACCAGACTGCAATCCTAATCCTGCTACCAATCTTCTGCTTAAATATTGTTATTATGTATTTGCTATTTGCATGATGCGCCTCAGCTTTGTCTGAGCTGCTGTTCAGACACAAAAATAAAGACAAGTTTTCATCCCCAAGTGACTGGAGACATCACAGCTACAGCAGGGACACACAGGGAATGGTGGGAGCCTTGCAAGGGCTGCCTCCCCATTTCTGCTCCAAGATTAATTGCACCATGTGCATGTCATCCTGCACTGGTACCACCGTGGGAGATCACCCCAGTCTCAGGCTGCGATTAACCATCCTACCTTACACACACACACACACACAGAGGGAATCTGCCTATGGCCTCCTCGCTTTGTGTAGAACACCTAATTGCTATTTCTCCCCTGGAAGTGCCCAAGGACTACTAAAGGGTTTACAGCCCCATTACCCAAGGTGCTGTTAAATCATCGAGCCCAAGGTCAGCTCCCACCCACAGAGAACTGCACAGTTAACTGCGGTGGGCTCCAAAGCCCCAGCAAACCTTCAGTTTAGCCTGAGCACGCTGCCCAACTATTCACCCCACACAACTGAAGGAGGTTGGTTGCTGCTGAAGCAAAATTAATTTATTTTTAAAAAATAAAAATATTCCCGTATCAAATTAAACGTTGTTCTAAATGGCTGTTAAGAAGAAAAAGTTAATGCTTTGAGTTCCACATTTGTGTGAAAGCAATATAGTTTTATTACAAGAGATGTCTTTTTTTTAAGGCCCTGGGGCTTTTGTGCTGGAGCTTCTCACCCCATGTGGGACAGAGGCATCAAAGCAGAATGTCACAGACAAAAAAGGATACGATATGCTGAAATGCTGCCCTTGGATGATGGAGTTGGATGTTCTTTGGTTCTGATGATAAAATACTGTTCATTAACACTTGGAGAGCCATTTCCTAAAAACTACAAACTTCATTCAAATCCTAGAGCAATTCATACCCCTGATGCTAGCAGCCACCCTCTCATAAATCACTGACTACATTTTGAGAGCACTTTCATTAGCTATTGTATAAGGAGCTCATGTACATATTGATAAGCACTGCAGATCACTGCCTACCTTCCCACATCTGTTCAAATAGGTGGAACATGCAAAAAAGAAATCATCTGTAGGCTTTGAAAATACCAAGCAGCTTCAGAAAAGGCTCCTCACCCCTTTTTTTTTTTTAAATAACAGGCAAAAAAAAAGCAAATTCCACTGAAGTCTTTACTCTTTCAGAGAAGAGATGGCAGCTGTATTGCTGCTCTCTTTTTAGTACTCAGCAAGTGGTCCTTTCTCAGACAAAATCCCTGCTGATGCAAGGGGAGTTAGGAGGCCAGACCCTGACCCAGGAGACTATCCATTCCCTCCAAGGCACACAGATCCCACAGCACATCCTCAGGCAGGGCTGCCATAACTGCCAGCAAGAGAGGGTCTGCACACCCTGCACTTGAGGGGAGACATGTCTGTCCATGCCTTTGCCTTGCATTTATTCTTTGATCCTGTCTACATTTTTCTATCTTTTAGGCTCATTTTCTGACGGATCCTCCTCCTCCACATCCCCATTGCTGCTCTGCCTTCTTTTGCTCCTGTTTTATGCTTTACCCTCAGTTGAAAACAAACTCACAATATACCTGTTCTTCCCTTTACACCAAAATAAAGCCTCTTGCCCCAGCAGCTGAGGTGCTTGGCTCCAGGAAAGCTAGGTGAAGAGTCCACCCAAACAATCTGTGAGCATGGCTGATTCTGCTTAATTAGGGACCTGCTCCCACTGCAGACCACTGGAGCCACTAACCAGCTGGTCCCACCCTGCCCCAAACACCAAAGTCTTCCAAGTGCCAGCTCTAAAAATGGCACTTTTCTGCCCAAAGCCCTGTCTGAATACACATAAGTCACATCATCATACCACCACTGGCGGTGAAGCCAAGAAAGAAACAGCCCCTTCCCTCTGGTCTCAGATGCCATCCTGACAGCATATGCATGCATTCACCACTCTCTTCCCACCAAGAGCAAGCTGCAGGGATGTACGTCATGTTCCTGCAGCTGAAGTTACACTTAAGCCAGGGTAACTACGTGGGTTACAGCAAACACACACAAGAGGCAGGCTCCAAACCCACAGAGCCAGGTACACACTGCTGCAGCAGCACACCCGGACACACCTTGGGAGGTTCCCAGCTCTCCAAGTCCCAGCCCTGGCAAGCATGTGAGAACAGAGCAGGTTTGGCTCCACACGCTCCTCCTCCTTCCCAGCACTGCACTGGCTCCCAGCTCGAGGTTCAGAGGGGAACCCTCGCCAGGAGCTGCAGGGACCTGTCGCAAGAAGAAACTCAAAGGTATCAAATGAGGCAAAGCTAAAGGCTGAGGACTGGGGGCTTTTGGGGGTTCAATCCTCTTGAGGAAATAATGGCTCATTTTAATTTTTTTTAAAATTAAATAAACACACACATTTTTTTAATGCTCTGGGTCAGCTCTGTGACTTGATTGCATCCATTTCAGCAGCATGACCAGGCACTTGGATCCACTGTTATCACAGTCCCATTTCCCACCACCAGCAGCAGCAGATGATGCACGATTACATTATTAGGACGTGTCATGGCATTAAGCAGATTAGCAGCAGCAGCCTGTTTGAACCTGTTTTGCCAGCTTGGCTTTGGAGGAAGGCTCAGGCCGCAGGAGCGGCTCCAGTCTGGCCCCACAAGCACAACTTCAGGTGCTAAGGTCAATCTGCCCATCCATCCCAGAGCAGGTCATAGGCACACTGGGCAGCTCTGGGGTGGGGGGGAGCAGCTTGCAGTCCCAGCTCATGGGATGAAAATTCAAAAGCTCAACAGCTACCCATGATACACACCAACCTCTGCATGATGCACACAGGACCATCTAAAGATTTCAATGCAGCCGTTGGAAACCCAACTGCAAGTAACCCCCAGAGCTGACTTGCTACCTCCAAGCAAGGACCATTTAAACGCCTCCACCTGCACAACAGGGCAACACTGTTATTTATTGCTGCCAGCAGGATGGGTGCTGCACAAAATCTAGAGGAAGACACGGTGCCCGACTCACGTAGCTAACAGGCATACTGCTGCCTAAAACAGTGGCTTTGTGCTTTTATGAAATACTTATGGCCTCTTGGAAAGTGTGAGGAGGAAGGAAGAAAATAAAAACATCCCTTATCACTCAGGATGCTTTAGCAGAGATTAGATAAAAGTCAGAGGCATTTCGAAGCAGGAACCCGGGCTGGCAGGGGAATCTGCCAGAGCATCTCTGACAAGCTTGGAGGTTACGGACAGTCCGAGGTGTCACCCTGTATTTCTTTCATTACAGAGGAGAAGCGTCTTGAATATTTCTTCTGTTGTCACCAGGGCCATGCTATGGGAAGAAATTATAAACAACAGCTGAAATTCTTTTTTCCTACCTAGTGCCAAGGAATCAAGCAGCCCAGGATGGATCCTTTGACTCAAATATCTGTTTTTCCAGCTCTGATGTCTGCCTTGTAAGACCCTTGGTGCAGCAAAATTAAAGCTCTTTATTGCTCAAAGCAGAGATTGCCTAATCAAAGCACAGGCTAACTCTCCCCAAAGCCACATTGCTCAAGACAGCTCCAGAAGCAGCCCTAAACCCAGCAATAAAAATAATCGGAGGCCTCTTCCCAGATCCCAGCACTGAGCATCAGAGGAGACTGAGGGCTAGGCAGGGGGAAAGGGGCTAGCCAGATCCATGAGGCAGTCTTTCCCCAAACCAGGCTGTTCTGGGGAGCTGTTCTGCTCCAGAAAAGGGACCCTGGTCCGCTTGTTCCTGACAATGCCACGGAGTCATGGCTTTATTCATTGAATGGCGCATGAGCTGGGCATACTTTAAATCCCAAACAATGCCTTCCACATGCTGCCATTCCTTGCCTGCTCTCCCTCACTCTGTCCCAGTCTCTTCCATAAAGACAATAAAATCAAAACCAGCTCCACTATGGTGAAGAGGTATAAATGGATACACAAAGTTTTGCAGGAGAGGATACTTTTTCCCTGTAGCAGACCTGGACGCAGAGCATCATTTCCAGCTTCCAACTCTGACAGCACTTATTCAGTCCCTGCACCTCCATCTCACCCAGCACAGCTTCAACAGCCACACTATGGCAGACATGGAAAGCCAGCTCAGACAAAAAATCAACTCAGCTGAGCTTGCAGCAGTGGCAGGGTTTTGTAGGTCCAACTGCTGCAGATCCGACTCCCAGGACTAATCCACAAATCAACCTTTCTGTAGGACAGGCTCTGTAGCACAGCAAGCTTGCTTTTCTTTCGAGTGCTTGTACAGTCCCATGAGGAAGCTTATGAGGTGGCTGCTCTGAAGGAATTATAGCTCCAGGAGCATTTTCATGAACCAGTTGTCTTGGTAGCAGCAGCTGGACAAAGCCTTAAAGCACAACTGGAAAGCAGTATCTTAGCACTTGCCTTGTGGCGTCCTAGAAAAGCTTCCCTTTGCACCTCCTTCATCACAGGAAAACCTCATTTTTCACCTCCTAGAATAGCAAAAGCTGTGACTGAGGTATTCCTGAATGAAGAAAAAGCAACACCCATTCCAGAAAAATAGCTTCAAGGATTGGTTATGTAAAGACTTTCCCTAGCATCCACACCGAGGACTTTTCTGAGCATCCCATCCCCACCAAGGACTTTTCCAAGCATCCCCACTAGTGGTGAGGGGCTGGAACGATCTGGGTCACCAGGCAGCCTGTTCCTCCTGCTCTGCCCTTTGCAAGATCCAACAGCCCGGTAGCTGATAGCCCCTGTCAGCCTGCAGCAGATGTGGTCCCCGGCTGCTGCAGTGACACTGGTGCTGCCTACAATGAGTAACACTAAGAGGAAACAAAAGTTCAAGCCAGCACAGCCCTCCCAGGGTTCAAACTCCTGCCACTTTTTTCCATACAAGGGCTATTCAAATGCAAAGGCCAGTAACCATTTATTTGCCGATCACTTTGCAATAAGATAAATACACCGGTGAATGCAAAAAGGAAAACGAACAGAGGGACTAAGCTTTGGTCTCCCACACTTGTTAGAGTGACATATCTGGATCCACAGCTCTTCACCTGGGAAGGACACTCACACAGACACAGCTCCAACAGACACTGTACAAATAAGGAAATTCGGTATGAAAAATAAAAGTATCTGCCCTAACCTACAAGCTCTGGCACTCAGGAAGGTCCCAGAGCACCACACAAACACTGCACAGCACTTCTCTCTGCTTTGAACACCAGGCAGCAAGAAACCAAATGCAACTGAGAATTTCTTCTAACTCTTGATGCCAGACACACAATGCACACTCGCGGGTTTTGGTCATTACCTCGGATACTTCAGGGCTTCATAACCTATGCCTAATTCACACGTATACAAGCAGGAAAATTACTCACAGGCAATGAATAACAAGTGTTTGACATTTAAATGTGACTTATTTGTAAGAGTAGTTAACATTTTTATTAATAAGGCACACTCGATGCAAGATTGTTCTGTGCTAGTATATATGAAGATTGTTGTCTCCTGACTCAGGAAAAAAAAAGTGAAAATTATATGTAATTACCTGCCTTTACTTTCCACCTGGGTATCATTAAAGACAGCAGAATGCTACTGAATTTTAATTCAATATTCTTGCTGAAAACCTCAGGGAAATATCAAGTCCTGGGTGTCAGTGTACACTGGGCTCAGTGTGTAGAAGCAAAATACATCTACAAGTCCTTCGGTATCAGTGCATCAGCAGCTCTCTACTCCTTTGGGGGAAAAAAATAAATCTATCCACTACTTAGATTTTTGGGAATCCCTGAACATTCAAGCCTAGATGTAACTGGATCACGCAGGTATCTGGAGTGATCCTTTGACCTACCTGGCGCAGAAACAGTGGTAATAAGGCTAGGACACAAATGGCACACCTCAACCTGGGGTCCACACTAGGGAAAGCAAACTAAATGAACCAATATTCCCCCCACCAGGCAAGAACATTTTCTGGTTATCTATTTTCTATTGCAAGGAGATGCGCGTAATCAGGTTGAGAGGAAATGGCCTCAAGTTGTGCCAGGGGATATTGGAAAAAAATTTCTTCACCAAAAGGGTCATCAGGCACTGGAACAGGCTGCCCAGGGAAGCAGCTGAGTCTCCATCCCTGCAGGTATTTGTAAGATGCATAATGTGGTGCTTAGAGACATGGCTTAGAGGTGGACTTGGCAGTGCCAGGTTAATGGTTGGACTTGATGATCTTAAAGGTCTTTTCCGACTTAAAGAATTCTATGATTCTGTGATAATTTATTCTAGTTCACCAACATTACTTTTAATGCAATGTGTCTGCGAGATCATTACTGGAGCAAGCCCACCAAAGAAGATGGGGTCAAGGCCCTCAGAAAGCAAGCAATGCCTCGAGTTATTCTTCAGAAAGGGAACCGCACTTCTCCATCACCCAAACCATCATCCCTTCCAGAAACATAAACTTTCCTAAAGCAAAGAGCTTCTCCCGGCACAAATAAGTAAATAACCATGTGCCTGCAACCCCAGCTTTTAATTAAATGGCAACTGAATAAACAGCTCGGAAGTTGCCGCGCCAGGACGGCCGCAACCTCACTCCTGCCGCTGCCCTTTTGGCTTTGGGCTCCCGGGGTCAGATTCTCAGCATACCCTTCCCTGCAGCCCAGCCTTGCCTTTGAAGTGGCACAACTCGAGTTTTGTTGGGGTTTTGAGGTTTGTTTTAGTGTAAGGACAAGCAGCACGCCTGCCACGCACCAGGCTGCTGGCAGGGATCTCCTCACCCTCCCTGGGATAGCAGCAGTGTTTCGCAGAAATAGTTTCCAGGGCCTCAGAAAAAAGGCAGAAAGCATCAAAAAGATGTTACATTAATCTCCAGAATTACTTCCTACTGTCACTCATCACCTTCCAGGCGAGACCGTATATTTATAACGTCTATAAAAGGATCCGTGGCCAGGTAGCATGCATTCATCACACGTACAATTCCACCAGCAACAAATCTGCACAACCCCCCCTCCCCAACTCTGTCGTGACCAAACACAGCTCTTGCCTCAAGGAAAGAAAAACCCATAAAAAAAAAAAGCATGACACCTTTGTAAGCTTTATCTTTTAATGCAACACAGTATGTGCTGTTCTTTGTTTTATATTAACAGCTCAAGTTAGCAAGGTTTTCCACTCTGGACTGCATTATCAGATCTCCCTTACCCCGGTATTTTGGGGACAAAAAAAGAAAAAGTCCTATTGAAATGCAAGTACTTTAGAGTGAATTTGCATTGTTCCTAGGAGAGCAGGGACAGCTTTTTTTTTTGAAAAAAAACCACAACCCTAGAACTTTCAGATACCAGGCATCATTTTCACTTCTTTATTAAGCCAAGGATCTGCTAAAGTGCAGATTTCCCCCCTGTGCCAATAACACCTGGCAGTACATAAGAAACTAACCATTTTTACTGTAATGACATTCCCACTGAAATACACCCAGGCGTTTGACTGCATTTCCAGAGAGGTGGAATATTATTCAGTGCGGGAACACAGATCTGCTGGGAGGTGAGAAGGGGTAGAGGCAAAATTGCAGGCAATTAGTATTTCCTTGACATAACTGTAATTTGTGAATTTACAAAAATGCTCCTCTAAAATGTTGGTTATTTTGATCCGAGATTAATTCAGATGTGTCCACTGCACTCCCACAAACAGCGACCAGCACGCCCACACGAGTCAAGCCCAGAAGAACAATGAGGCCAGACCCCCTCTGCCCCTCATCCATCCCAGCGGTGGGAAACCCCTTCCCATGCCTCCGGGGTAATTGTGGGCTCCCCACCATCTGATCCAGGGCTGATGCACTCGAAGAAGGAACAAGGGGGGAGACTCCAAGTGAACAACAATGCTCTTCAAAGAGAGAAAAAAATGTTTTCCCAGGGTTTAAAGTTACCATCTGAACTTTAGTAGAAAAGTGATAGCAGTGCCGTAGCCAGAGGTACCAGATAGCGTTACCTGGGCCCCCACCGTGCAGGAATATGAACCGCAGCCCCATCACAGGTAATCCACCTTCTCAAAATATACTGCTGACCTACGTGCCCAGGTGCCCCATCTCATAGGTGGTCTGCTTCTTCACAAGAATGCAGCTGGGATTTCTTTGCTTTCATGTCTGCCCCGCTTGCGAGGATTTGGTGGAGTCCCATCACACGCATGAAATGGGGAGAGAGGGGCTGGGGCTTGGGGGGGGGGCGGAGGGGTGTCAGGTGAAGCACACAGAAGGGCTGAAGAAGTTTCTTTGACAAGATAAACAGTGACCGCTTCCTAACAGCTTAGACACAGGACACCACTTCTTGTGCGGATGTATTTACACTTAAATAATACATCTCTGTGACCAAAGGCAAGGAGCAATCAAAAGCTGACATTCTGGCTGTGCACCACAAAAGTAAACCTCTCTCTAAAGTGGAATGCCAAAGGGAGGAAACCGAGAGATGCGCTTTGATTTATAGGTTACTTTAAAATTAGAAGAGGCGGGGGGGGTTCCCGGTAGCCCTTGAGAAGTTCTCTGTTTATTTGAGGAGCGCACGGGAGCACAGCCTCGGCACTGCCTCCTGCTCAGCCCCGTAACCCGGGTGGAGCCTGATCCACTCGATCAGTATTTATTTACATTTAAATACAAAGGAAGGCTATCCAAACAGAACTTGAGAGCGGTCAGCAGCTGATAATTTAAAGTACTCTACTGCAGAAATCTATTTAGACAAGAACGGGTATATCGGCACAATTCATATAAACAAGCTCCAGCAGCACCCCTCACGCCAAAATTGCATTTAGGGGATAACACCCTCTCCCTTGTGAAACCCCAACACGTGCATGATTTTTGCAGTGCGTCTCCAAGGCCACTGCATTCGGGCTGCAGGATGTGCGTGTTTGATGGTGCTCAGCACCGGCTGAACCACCCTTGGGCTGCAACCCAGTCCTCGTTGTGCCCTCCTGACTGCCCAAGCCCCGGTCACCCACCCTCACGGAGCTGTCAATACTGGTGGCACCAGCAGGCATCACAGAGCTCAAGTAATTTTTTGCTACAGGAGCTGGCTCAACTCTTTTAAAGAAATCCCACCTTACTTATTTTGATTGTTCTCTGTATACCTGCCCTGCCTTCCTGTACATAAATTATTCTACACTTCCTTCCTGAAAGAGCTATTATTTAACAGCATAGCCGGCATTAACTATTGTATCACATTCCTCCAGGGCTCCATTAGAGCAACGATCGAGTGCAACACCAACACAAAAACACATGCGCAAACACTCACTGAACTAAAGCTTTGCAACGAAGCCCTTTCCAACGGAAGCAGCAATATAAATAGAAGTGATCATCAGCCTAGACCAGGATACAGTGCAGAGCGTGGACACAGTACTTCTCCCAATTTACAAAATTAAAATACATGGGCTGTAATCACAGTTCTGCTTGCTCTGGACCTGTCTAACCCTGAATGGTCAAAGACAGATATTGCTGGGATTTCCTCAGATACTGAGGGGTCAGTCCGAGCTTGCTTTTGATCCTCTCTTGAAATATGTCTTTATTTAATCTTAATTCAGATTATCTGAAGCAGCCTTCTCACCTAACCCAAAGCAGTAACACTGGATTTGGGCTTGAAAACTGTCCTCCCTAGTATTTCAAGGCAGACATATCTCTTTATCTATGGTCATATTGACACAGCTGATGTTGCACAAACTCTTGCTGATATTGCACAAAAAGTCAACTAAAAGAAAAATCCCACAGCCTGGTTGTTCTGAAGTAATACACCAGCTTCATAACATGTTTCAAACAGTTGTTTAATTTTACATACATCCTTTTTTAGATTCTGATCTCATTTCAGCCTCTGTCACCAAAACAGATTTCATGGATGATTCCTCTACCCTAAATTACTCGGAGTTCCAATACCCACACAAAACCACCAGTCTCTAATTAGGTATTCAACTGAATTAATATTATAATGAACTCCAGAAAGCTGCCTATAGGCATGGATTTATTTAACTAAGGCCACACTGTCTGGAGATTAGTGACTAAAGTATTCCCCCGGTCCCATGGTGCGCCCCAGGAGCCCCATCGCCAAGGGCAGAAAGGGGCTGCGCAGCAGAGGATGGCAACGCTGCCGGCTCAGAGAAAGGAGATGCCAGCAGGCAGTGAAGAGCATGCTGTCCATACAGCCTTCTCTGGAGACATGTATGCAAATACAAGTTATCTCCAGTACCTATTGCTTGTGCTGTCCATACGGACAAGGAAGTGGGTCGTAAGAAGTCACACCACCACCTTCCAAGACCACCCAGCAAGCAAGGAGTTCCCCTTTTCTGCTGCAGAAGGCTTTAGGCTTCTCTTAAGGTTTTAGGTGAAATCCTGCTCTAATCAGCTGCAGCAGACGTGTATGGCATAGGAGGTGTCTACTGCAGCAGAAGCATTGGAGCATTGCTCTGGAGCAAAGTGTGCTTCAGCCACTTCAGGTACAAGCGAAAAACAAAACCACCCTTTTATGCACAGCCAAAATTTCCATCAGTCCAGGACATCTTCACGCATACCACCCACCCCAGACAAGCAGTGGAGGTGTGGGCTGAGCAACTTCTCCCCTTCTCACCCCACCCCGCTTCGCTTCCTCCAAGCACCTGCAGATACAAGTTTAATCCTACCCTGAGGGAAGTTGATGCATGAAACACAAGGTTGATGGAATAACACTCATTTTACACCTGCAGGGAAGATGCCCAATCACCCTGGACATGTCACCTGGCACCGGACATGCAGATTACGTGCAGTTTGTGTCATTGTTTGCTGTTCCCAGATTTTGACTTCACAAAATCAGGCCAGTCTGAGATTCACTCAAAGCAACACAACTTCCTCTTCAGAGTCACGCCTTTTTAGCTAGAGGACTAGTTAATGCAGAGCTTCCTTGAACAGAAAGGGAAGCCAGTGGCTCCTCTCCAAAACTCTGGAGGCAAAAGACAGACAAGAGCTGGCAGGGTCTGGGAAAGGGAAAACACCACAAAGCTGCAGGGAAGTTGATACACAGTAGCCCAGTAAGGTCCTCTCCCAGAGACTGGCCCTGACCTGGGACCTACCCAGATCTCACCTATAGCTTGGCCTTGGCCAGGTCACTCACTCCTCAATTCTGAACGGACCAGAGAGTTTAACACTTCTGAATTGCCTCTTAAACTGGCTAATTTAACACCACAGGGACAAGGATTTGGTTTCTTCCAGGAAGTTTCTGTGGCCTGCCACCTCCCAGGGATAAATATCCCAGTGATACTTCTTCTCTTAGAGCAAACAAAGCTTCTTGCCTCTTTTCACTCCCAAATACAGAGCCAGGTGTTCCAAAAATACAAGTCAAAACAGTTACAAAGTGCTAAGAGAAAACAAGAGAAGCAGGAATCCCAATGGGTTTTGCCTGGAGGCAAGGGGCAAAAGCAGTGAGATGTGGTAACTTTAACAACAACATTTTACAAGATTAAGAAAAAAAAAAAATAGGTCACCCTGTCACTACAGAGATCAGGTGGGATTAGTTTAATACCATTTTGCCCAACTAAAGGTCAAAAAGAGCTCCTCTGATTGACAGAGTTTAGAGGGTATGGCTATTAGCAAGCTGGTTTCTTAAGTCATATTTGTGTAGTTGTCTAGGTGGGTCTGAAGACAAGGCAGATGCCACCCAAGAGAGTCCAGGATAAGGATGTTTGCAGTGACTCTCAGAGGCAGATTTCCAAACCATGGATTTAAAACTTTGGGTTGCATGGGCTTGTCTGCATTTGCAGCGTGAATCTGCCAAACATTTCAGTGCACACATTTGTAACACAGATCAAGATCTGCATACGATCCAGTTGGAGGCTCCCACATTATGTTTAAAAGGATGGCACCAAGCAGCAGGTCTCTGCAGCATGCTGTGAAGCTGAAGCTCCTCAAGGAGAAATCTTTGGAGGAAATCCAGTAACGGAGCATACCACAGCATCATACCTGCTGTGCTGTCTTAACCCTTGGCCTATGGTGATTCATCTTTGCTTGCAACTTCCAACGTTTTCCACCACCATTCATGCAGACATATTAGGAGGATTCAGTCACAGCCTAAAACCTCCAGCATAGATGGGCCAAACCCATCTAAACCTTTACATCCCAGTCTGCAGGAAAGGGAACTCTGTCCAAAGGAAGATGAGAAGAGCTCAGAATAGCTCCAGAGCAACCAGGAACCACCTCAGATGGAAAAGTAGAAATATGGAAGAGTTTGTTTCTCTTTTAAATACTCCACTTGGCAAGTTGTTTCAGGCTGTAGGTCTTGACCTTATTTTTGTCAGGAAAGACCAGGCCCTGCCTGTTGCAAATACACTTCTGATCAGCCATCACAGAAGTTAAGCTGGGTTTGCAGACAATAATTGTATACAGAAGGCATTCACTGAACAGTGTTCACTGCCTGGCTCCCTGTCCCAGGACCCCCACTAGCAGAGGCTGATCAGAATCTGCCCTAGACCCAGGTCTTCCAGAAACTCCGTATCGAATTGTCTACGGTTGCTCCAGCTCACTCAGACCGGCCAGACGTTCGTTGTGCATCAGCATCCCTGGCTTCGATGCCCAGAATCTAATCTAACACTAACAAAGTTGCGACCTGGTACACTTGCACCATCATCTTAGGTCTCGCTCAACGGCGCAGGCTTTAAAGGTCATCTGCCTCCTCCAATCACTGCCAGGTTTGTTGCAGCGGGCATGGCTGTCCCGGCAGGTCCCGCTCTCACCGGCTGGCCACCGCCAGCAGAAATCCAATTACAGGCACAATGGTCCCAGCGCACCCAGGCTCCCGGGCCCCTCCGCGCTCCCGCCCCGGCGCCCCCTCCACAATGGCTGCTTTTGTGTCAGCCTCGCTATTGTTTGGGATTCTCTCGCATCCCTGGACATGGGATAAAGCGCTGTGTTTGGAGAGATGTTTATGAATGAGGTCTCAGAGCACAAGGGCGCAGCAACACAGGGCTTGACCGTGGACAAAAAACGGTCAGGGTTTCTAAAAAGCCACGTCGAAATGAAATCATTAAAGAGGTACTAAGCGCCAGCCAGGAACAAAGCGCCAGCCAGGCAAATGGAAAGCAAGAGGCAAAATCCCAGTCCTTCTAAAGCCAAGGGAAGTTTTGCCACAGACCTCAGTGCCGTCAGGGTGTCTTCCAAAATATCTCTAAGTAAAAAACCTAGCAGATACCATTGCTTTAAGCCACTGTTTTGAAAATATTTTAAATCATATTGATTTCCAAAGGGGGAAAAGAAGTTAGTTTAGTTTCATAAGAATGCTTTCTGGTTAAAAATGTAGCAGATATAGGCAGTAAATAGTAGAATCTGCACCAAAAACTAGGTGAAAAATACCAGCTATCAAAAATCATTCTCCTAGTGCCAGAGAAAATACACTATCCTGATCTTCAGCCAGTGTAACGAACACACTACACTAAATTCATCAAGAAGGAAAGAACCACATGTCCTCTAAGAGCTGTAGGAGTCAGGAGGATCTTCCCTGCTAACTTCCTGTAAGACCAAGGTCAGTTCTGCAGCAGCAAACTTTGAGAGCTCAAGCAGCTGGCAAAGCTAAGCTCAACTTCCACACCTTCAGCACAGCCATACTACAAAGTCTTGCTAACAGCTAAAAACCAGCTTCCTTCACACAACCAGTCCTGCCAGGGACAAAGCCACCCACAAACCCCATCCTCCACATTGGAAAGCACCTCTCTGTGAGGCTCTGCTGAGCAGAAGATGGTAATATTGTGAAACCTTTCTAGACTTTAAAGAGTAGAGGCAGACATATAATTGCATTCAATGAAACATCATATGGTAATAAGCAGCAGTGGAATAGCCAAATATAAATCTCCCATTCAGCAGGGTGTCACATGTATAAATCTATTTACTAAGGATTACTCTGTAGCTCCTACCATAATAAATCATCAGGAAAATGCCTTGTGCACCGCTAGCAGAGCAAGGATTCGGAAAAGCAGACGGGCTATTCTTCATAAGGAAGAACTGATAACTAACCAACCTGAGAGTTTGTTACAAATATGATATTAATTGCACACTGCTTATTTCCTATGCTTGCTTCGGGGCTTGCAAGGCTGAGGTTGATTTTTTTTTTTCTTTTTTTAAACTAAGACGTTCCTCTTTGCAATGAGAGCATTGTTAGACACAGACTGTAGTACTAAGCCAAAGTCCAGGGGTCCAAAGGGTCCACTAAGCCAAAGTCCAGGGTCCAAAGTCCATTCACTGAAGGAACTAACAAAGCTCTTTTTACTGCAAAAAACTTTGGATCAGGTCTCAATTCATCATGACCATTTACAAAAGAATGGTATTCTGGCCTAGTTTCTGCTCAGTGTATATGTTTTATGTAGGCTAATCCCAGATAAGTAACTGTTTTCTTGCATTATCTAGATCTTTCACTACACATTATGGGTTGCATTAGAAAGATTAAGCACTGCGCCATCAACTAAGAGCCTCACTCTAGGATGCTCCAGCTCGCAGCTCTCCAAGGATGCCATGTCACATACTGAAATAACACATGTATCTGCATGACTTGCCAAAATCTCTTGCTAGTCACCAGAAGTTTGTTATTTGGAGCCATGTGCAAACAGCATTTCAGAAAAGGTTTTGTTCTGTGCTGAAGAGCTAAGGCTAGGTTGCATTCCAGAAGTAGCCAGATAAGGAAAAAGGTCACATGCCAATATAGCATTTAATATACCAGAATTAGACTAAAAGCATGAGCCAATCATATGGAACTCCTACTGCTTTAATGCTATTTAATTCAGTGACACACACGTCTGACGTGCAGCAAGACACTGAACACAATTCAGTGCCAGAACACACGGTGTAGTACAGCTCTAATACCTCTGGGTCTGTAGATATCATGGTAAAAGGGATACTGATGTCCCATAGATTGTCTTCCCAAAATCATTCAGTTGACGTGCACCACCACACACTTCGTATCTTTCTTTCCTTGTGCTAATGACCCCAGCTGCCATTCATATGTTTAGCATCAATTTGCTAGAAATTAAAAAACCCTCATCGTGTTCACACAGTCACAACCTGCACAACAGAAGACCACAGGCCAAATCCACCCTTGGTGTAACTCAGCTAACTGGATATAAAACATCTTAAAGAATGACCTCCTTCGCTGTGGTAACATCTCAAAGTCTGAGATGAGTCTGATCTGCATGTGGAAAGACGGTGAGTAAACAAAACAGCTGGAAAAAAAAGGAAAATCCATACCTTTTTTCAAGTGCCAACTAGCTTATTGCAGTTTCCATCGTAAGAGCAAAATAATAAACAACCACATGTAAATCTTCTTAGGAAACTCCCCAAGTCTTTTCTAATAAAAATACTGTAGAAAATACAGATAGGCTCTTTTGTTTCAAATCTTCACCACTGAACTTCCACTACAGTCACCATCCCACTCAACTTGAAGCTTGAAAAACAGCTTCAGGAGCCCCTTAGTCTCCATGGCGTGACCAACTTGGGTCAAGAGGTAATATTTGTGTATGAAAAGCTGGGCATGAGCCAGCAGCATGCACCAACAGCCCAGAAAGTCAATGTTATCCTGGGCTGCATCAAAAGAAGCAGAACCAGCAGGTCAAGAGAAAGGATTCTCCCCATCTACTCAGCTCTCATGAGACCCCACCGGCAATATTACACCCAGCTTTGGGGTCCCCAGTGCAAGATAGTCCTGTTGGGCCACAAAAATGTTCAGAGGGCTGGAGCACCTGTCTGGTAAAGACAGGCCGAGAGAATTGGGCTTGTACAGCCTGGAGAGAAGGCTCCAGGGAAACCTTATTGCAGCCTTTCAGTGCTTAAAGTGGGTTTAAAAGAAAGATGGGGGCAGACTTGAGTAGGATCTGCTGTAACAGGAGAAGGGGCAATGGTTTAAAACTAAAAGAGAATAGATTTAGACTAGATACAAGGAGGAGATTTTTTTACATGAGAGTGGTGAAGCACTGGCACAGTTTTCCCATAGAGATGGTAAATGCCCCATTCCTGGAAACATTCAAGGTCAGGTTGGACAGGGCTTTGAGCGACTTGATCTAGTTGTCCCTGCTCATTGTAAGGAGGGTTTGATTAGATTACTAACTTTAAAGACCCCTTCCAACCCAAACTATTCTTTGATTCTGAGACCACAAATGCTGCTCAATCTAACAAAGAATTCTGTTGCAGCAGTTGCATGGCCATATCACGAAGATCACCACCTCCACATCTAGAAATTTACAGACTCCTTGTTGGGATCCTCACTGGTCTCCAGTCCATGAAAACACACTGAGATCTGGAAACAGCTTTTCAGGTTAGGAATGTGAAATCAGTATGTGAAATGTCTGTTTGCATATGCTTATCCTACAGCTAAAGAAGGACTGTGGAACTGTCTTTCTGGCAGTTGTCACTAAACACTGAATTCACACACAAAATATTTATAAGATTTATCTACAACCCACAGGATGCTCACGTTGCAGAACATCCCACTACATAAATCTGTACAAATAATGAAGACATTCTGGGATGAACATCTGAAAAAGCTGCTAGAGGGAAAAAAAAATAATCTGTGTGTGCCCATTGCATTGCCTGATCCCACCTACTTTGCAAGGCGTTTTTCACAGGCATCACTCTCACTGCCCTTTGACACAGGCAATTATCTGCTCCCAATCCCAGCTGACCTCACATTCCTTACCCACCTGCAACTCCCATGTAAAGATAACAGGAGTTTCATTCACATTAGCTTAGCCCCTTTGTTCTGGGCAAGGAAATTATATTCATAATGCCCAAACTGATTTCATTCCAGTAAAGGATTAGCTTCAGTCTCTGTTGCTGTAGAAGGAAGAGGCGAGGAAGAAATTACAATACTTCTTGCTTTATAAAGGATACTCAGAGGTTTAGAAAAAAAAACAACCCTTTTGCTGGATTGAATCTGCAGTAAATTTCTGAGCATGCCTCAGACTCAGAAAACCTACCAAGTCCTGTGGATAAGGTCCAGGACTGAGGGTCCAAAGATGAAAGCTCTGTTGCCTGCTCTTTGCATACTTAGGCTAGTCAACATCCAAACCATAAAAAAGGGTAATAACACTACTTCTCAGTCTTATAAATATGCTATGAGGCCAAACTCATTAGCGTTTACAAAGCACTCTTAAGACTCCTTGTCTGGAAGGAGTTATACAACCATAAAGTATTATTCATGCTGTTCTAAGGCAGAAAAGTACGTATTACTGCAAATCCAGCAGTAGCTTTTCATGCACCATTAAGGTTTACTACACTGTCTTAATCTAATCATAAGCACTTCAGAACCCAGATCTGTCATTTGAAACATACAGATCAGACTTCATCATTGAATAACCAACTGGGTCAATGATACACAGCACAAGGACACACATGAACTTTTTTCCCTCGTTATCCCATATATCTACAACTGAACCATTTGTATTGTCAAAACTCCATCATTATTGGTTTTCCTGCCACCTTGCATTGTGTCTACTCAAGATTTCAACAGGTTCAAAAGGCAGGTACAAAATCTGTTTGCACTTTTAAAAAAAGTTCAAGTCTGTACTCCTCCAGTATTTATTGAGACAACTGGTCCCTTCGGGCAACTTTTTCTGCCCATTATTATTCTGGTATCTCCTTTGCTTGCAATTCTGAAAATGTATTCATAACTAGTGGTAGACTTGCTTTTGACTTGCTGATCAAAATACAATCTTTATAGCTCCAGGCACCGTCATCAATGCTGTGCTGGAGGGAGTTCAATCCAGTTCAATGAAATTGGCTGTTAAAAATAACAGCTAGCTCCCAAACCACATCTTTGGACTCATTTACTCCACTTCCTCCTTTGGGCTGCTGCCACACCCCTTTGCAGTGGTCTCCAACTCCATCATGAGCTAGGCAGGCAACACCCGCCACCCACCCCTGAGGACGTCTCCCCCCTCAGCCCAGCAAAAGGGCTGCTTGAGAGATTCATCTGAGCTAGACAGTTCTCCCCTCTGTTGCCCTCTTCCTCTCTACCTTCCTGCAGCAGGTCCAGAAGGTCAGCACCTCCACTGCCCACCATGCCAGGCCACACACAACACGCGGCCCAGCCCTTCCCTCCAGCTCTACAGATGTTTTCAACAGAACAACCCTCATAGACTCACAGAATGGTTTGGGTTGGAAGAGACCTTCAAAATCATCTAGTTCCACCCCACACACACACCATGGGCAGAGATAAAGTCAATTAGTAACCCTGTCCCTTTATGTTTGATAGGGTTTTCGTTTAAATCCAGATATAAAATCTCTCACTTAAAAATAAAAGGTCAAACTCAGATATCGTCATCCCTAAACATAACAGAGTCTGGGTGTTTTCCCCATTAGATAAGATTCCTTATACAGGGCCAGTGTCGAGCCTTTTCCAAAAACACTGCATTTGCTTCACTTTGAACTTCCAAGTAAGAAAATGATAAAAGGATAGCCCTCTAACTTTTATCCAAATAAGGCAGAATAAAGAGACAGGACAGCAGATTTTCCATCGGAAACCTTCCCTGTCCAACCTGGCCAAAATGCTGTAAAACAGACTGAAAGGAAAAACAGAGGCCTCTCCAACAACTGACAGCATCAGCTGCTGTTTATACGTGGTCCGCGCCTCAGCTTGCAGGACTCTGAGCAGACTGCCCAGTTGTGGGATCAGAAAGCTTGCTGGACCTACACTGTCATGGACAGAGGGCATTTACAGCTCTACAGTGATGCTTTCTCCAGTACACAGCCCCATGGCCAACAAAATTAGCTAGTCACCTCAGATACTTCCAAGAGCAAAGTCTGAATCACATTCAGAATAATTAATACTCTGAAAACGCTGAGCATCTGTCCTTTGAATAGAGGATGCCCTTCAGGTATCTCAGGTGGATCCTGAAAAACAGAGCAGCTCTGGATCGCTTGACATTACGCAAACTCTTGACCTGCTGCTGCAGAGCCAAAGCAGGACTGTGACCTGTGCGTGCCACCTCTATGTACACGCTACCTTCCACTCACACCTGCATTAGCCAGCAGATGCCACAGCATTAGAAAATGCTCTCTTTGCTTACAGGAAAAAAAAGGAAGAAAAAACCCAAACCAAGACACAGAAGTGGATAAACACACAGCTTTACATTTAAGCATGGATTAAACAATATTGCTGTTTAGAGCAATGTGTTTTTAAAGAACAAATTTCCAGAGGAACTTAATTACGCTCCTAGGATTAACAAAAGGATTTGCGTGATCCAGTTTCTCCTCCTCACTACTACGGGAGTGATGGATGCAGCTGAACACAACAATCCACTTAACCCCACAGGATCTACACCCATCATTTTCAATAACTAAATAGCATTCGTTTGGGGTGATCCTTTCTCTTCCCCTCCCTATCGCTTAGCTTTACATATAGAAAACATTTATTGTACAAGGCAAACAACAAACAGGAATATAATTAGTCCTTTCAAACCAAGATATTGTTTAACTAAACTAATTGAAAAGAGAAAGCAAAAGCTCACACTGTGTGGCTAGCGGCGAAGTCATAAAATGTCACTTCTCTGAGGTTCATACTCCAGTAATTATCTTTTATACAAAGAACAGTGACTCATAAATTTGCTTTTTCATAAAAATCCTGCACAAAAAAAGTCTGCAATAAAAGATTCCCCCTTTTTCTTGGTCAACTTGAGGCTGAAACAAGGTTTTTATGAGCTGTGGGAGTGGAAAGTCATTAGGGTTTCAATTCCAAATGAAAATTAAGGCTTTTAACTTCCCATACTACTCATACTGACAACCTTTCATAGATAATTGCCTAGGAAGAGTTACTGCGGTCTTGTCACCCTCCTAATGATTTGGTGATACACTGACAAATAGATCCTCCCTACAAATTCCACTACACAAATGGGAATAAAAGGCAAAGATGGCGAAGAAACACTGGGTTCACACCCATGAGGGACTTTGATGACTTTTCAGCCAGGACTTGCTAGGAGTTACCAAACCATCAGCAGCAGAAATAGAGCAGTCTAGGGATCGGGTAAGAATTTAATTGGAGAGGGGAAAGGTGTCTTCAGCAATGATGGCAACGACACTGCTGCCTTGCAGTGACACAGCAAGCAACGTGACAAGGACCCATCTGCCTCAGCTGTGGTTCTTCACCTCAGCTGAAACTGCACTGGCTGCCAGACAAACAGCATTCTAAATGCACATGTACAATACATTACTCAACTGGGCAACACAGGCGGGATGAGCTAAAATAATGACAAATGCTGTCCCCATTCTCTGAAAGGTATCAAGGTAACCTGTTGCTGCGACAGCAGCAGCATCTTCCTGCATGTGAGGAGAGGCATACACTGATCTTTGTCTTATTTTCCTCCTTATCTTCTCATTTGGGAGAAGAATTATTACTTGACAAGTTTCTATTTTTGACAACTGGCTGGAGGCTATCCATACTTCATCATCCTGCGGTCCCGAGAAGTCCATACAATACAGGAAGAGCACCCTAACACATATGGTGGTTTTATTCCAGTAAAGTTGAAATGGGATTTGAAGCAACGCCAAATTTGGGAATTAGACATGTCTGGAGTTTTAGATACTATAAGGGCTGCTCCTTCCTTGCTAGCTCGTTATAAGTGTAAACCTGCGTTGTTTGTTACCACTGGTATCATAGCAATGGTTAGTGGCCTCATCTGAGGTAAGGGTCTGATTCCGCTGAGGACTGCACAAACACATAAGTGACCCAACAAACCACAAGTAACTCAGAGAAGACAGAGGAAATATAATAATATCCTGGTTGTATAAAAAGGTGAACCACAGATCATGTCATTTGCCTAAGACTACATCAGAAAGCCACGTTACAGTGAGAAATTTGGTGAGAAACCAAATCAGGGTCCCAGTATCGTGCAGTAAATTGCAAACCCATCCATCATTCTGTTATGCTGATGCTTACACTTAAAACAATACAGACCTTGTAAAAACAGGACTGCATTTTGTTACAAGAGGCCAGAAGACAAGCATGGGAGACTTCCAAATAAACAGTTCACAATGCAGAAGGCAAACAGCTTCACCAAAAACTGAAAGAGAACAACTTCTAGAAGATGGATGGAGCCACACATGTGCAGTTACATCCACATGGCCTGGAGGACTGAGCTGCAAAAATCATTACTTTCCCTGAGGTGGAACCTGCAGCCACTCCAAAAGAGAAGATGTCCACAAACAAGGCATGTGTTACAGTGTTTCATGACATCAAAGAGGAATACATTTGCAGGCTTTAAAAACTGATCCCCATCTTTTAAAGAGGTATAACAAGTAGTTTAAAGGATAAAAAGGAAAGACATCACAAATGTTATTAGAATTGGGAGGCAGAAAGCTTGCTGCACTGGCTGAAATACTCAACTGGTTTGTAGCCTAAAAAATAAACATCAAAAAGGAAAAAAGTAATTGAAATATAGGTGTATATATAACAGCAAAGGACAGGTGTATCAGCAGTCTGCATAGAAGCAAAGGATTGGCTGGCTCCCATGCTGGGTTTGAGTTGCAAGCAGGAAAAGGGGACAACTTATCAGAGTTTTTCACAATATGCCATCTTTGTGTGATGCACAAGCCACTGGTGAAGATCATATAACCTATAACTATGAATCCCATAGAACAGCAAACAAGCTTTTAACTCAGCGGAAAGGGATTAAAAGCTCTGCAGATCCAATGCATAGATCAAAGTTATATTCAGCTGCTGGGAACTATATAAGTATGAGGCTGCAAACCCCAGTAAGAGAGATAAGAAAAAGGAAACCACAAAGACAAAAGTACAATGTTCATCACAAAACTGCTTTAAGATTGCACATAAACATAAGGTGTTTTTTTTATGACCTCTGTTAAGAGCTGAAAACGATTCAGCCTCAACCAAAAATATTTATTTTCTATTACTGATACTCTGCTAGCATCTGGCAATGCTACTCTGGCATAAAGCAGTGGACTTCTATGCAGATTGTCCTGGAGCCATTTCTAATAGATCTTACTAAAAACAAAACTGGGGGGAAAGATCAACATGACAACAGTAAATAGCTGTGCATATCTAACCAGGGGTAGCCCTCTGGCTACACAAAAACCAAGCAGACTGTTACCTAAATAGGCCAGATTATGTCCATTGTTGGAGATTAAAGGCATTATTGATCTCCTTTGAAAAAAAATACCGGAGCAAGCATAAAGAGCCCAAGACTTAATTCCATTCAAGTCAAACAATGTCCATGCAGTAACTTCACTGGATACCGAGATGTACCACACCACTACATGTTCTGTGGCCTGATATAGTCGCAGCCATCCTTCAAGCAGCACTGTGTCACAGGAGTGGCATTTATAGGGCAAGGCATTATCAATAAGTGTCAGAGAGTGACTGAAACGTACCTTAGCAAGTAAAAAAACTGCAGATGAAAGATGGATGCCAACCCTCCAGAGACTGCTTAGCACTTAATGGAGAGCACAAACTAGGAATGCAGGTTTTAACCTTGCATTTGTGATACACAGCAACTTGCCTGCAAATGATCCAGGACAGAAGATGTGAGGAAGGACAAACATTTTTTAAAATCTCGTCAACCCCACTAGATCAGAGACTGACAGCAAGCCTCCTGCTGCATTGGTTTCCATAGAAATATTAAGCTTTGGGGACTGAAAATGCTGTAAGGCTTACTTTTTCTCCTTTTCTGAAATAATGGTTTGGTTTTTCTGCTACACTTTGAGTGGTCCTTTTGCCTGCTTCTTTCTTCTCCATGGGTTTTCTGCAACGAGAGGACAGACCAATGCCTGCTCCGCAGCTCTCCCCGCTGCACCAAAGTGGGGAATTTCAGCACCACATGGCCGTGTTTTGTTGTCCAGGGAAGGCAGGGGTAGATCTGATACAGCTGCTCACCCCACAGATGCTGCAACCCTCGAGCATCCTATTGCTATTGGTTTGAACCAGTAGCAAAGTATCTCCTCTTGTGTGCCAGCCTGAGTCCTGCTCCCACACTACACTTTCCGCCTCCCACAAACATTCAAGTGCTGCTGACCCTCCTGTATGGGAATGAAACCCCAGCAGCAGAGAAGTTTGGGAATGAAATGGGGGAAGAGGCAGCAGTGCACAGTGCTGAGAGCCACTGCACAGAGCTGGGGGATGGAGCAAAGTCTGAAGGGCTTTTCAGAGGACTCCAGCTTTGACTGAACTAATTCTGCCAGCAAGCTGGGGCTGACACAACCACACAAGACAGCTAGCATGTCACCCCATGTCTGCAGTTACAGCTGGCCAAAGCCCCAATGCCATAAGCCTGGCACTGACTGACAGCACAGCCCTCTCCCACCACAGCCACCCCAGGCAAACAAGAGACATCCCATCCTACAAGCCTGTGGGAGCAGACCATGCAATGAGCCAATTCACATCAGATTTGGGATCGCTTCAGTCTCACCACAAAATCCTTGAAGGCTCAAATTACACCAACAACCTGTAATCTACTTCACATGGACCTTCTACAGGAAAGTCTCTGAGCAATGTGAGCACTTGGCCCCACCACTGCTCAGAGATGTAAGAAGTCAGTACAAGCAATGAGCTTCACAAGAGGGGCAAATACCAAGGCAAGAAGCAATTTAAGGGAAAGAATGCATATATACCCGTATGCGCAGAGACCAAAGTAACCTGGGGTAAATGGCCTCAGCCCAGACATGAGTCACTAGAAAAGTGTTCAAAATAACCTGTACAGCAGTCTTCAATTGCCATGGTGATAAATGTTTCCTAATGCCTAAGAACAGCTGAGTCCAAAACTCCACTCACCTCATTCACTAACAAAAGCACTCATTATATCTGAAAAAAAAAAAGAGTCACAAATGAATTGTGGCCATTTTAAGCCCTCCTCAGATGAAGGGCTGATTTACACACACTCTTGATTCAATGAGGAGTACTGTGCTCACATCGCTGCTAATTCAGAAGATGGAGCTGGCTTGCTTTTTGCTTCACAATTCAGTAGGCATGGGGAAGACAGATTCTCTGAGACAGTGTTACTTTTTCTGCCAGGAGTTATCTATTTGCAGAAGTGGGTCAACTTTCTCTTGGTGGACATGTTAGTGTGCGAGTGCCTAGCAGCGCTGCCTGCGAATCTCTGCCCGCTCCGTGTACGGAGGAACCTCTGCACGTAACTATTTATGGCAGCCAAGTGTTTCATGAATTGCAGCAAGTTAACCACAAGGGGATGATGACATTTGGCGACAGGGCAGGATGAATTCTGGCTGGCAGACAAAAAGTCAGGTTAAAAATACAGAATGCAGAAGCAAACCCAGCCAGTCGCTGCTAATTCACAGCAAAACTGGATGCGCAGCCCCCAGACCTCCCCTCTCCCACACGAGCAGTGGCGTGTGTTCTGCAGCGGGATGCGTTAAGGCCTGATTGTGAGCGTGGAAAGGACTTCAGCCTCCCTGCAACCAAGCATTTTAAGTGTGTGTTAAATTGGCTAACACGTTTTTTTTTTCATTTGCCTCACTCCACACCTTCAGATGCATACAAGACATTTTTGCCAGTTTAAGCACTTCACCTCTATCTTGCACACCAGTGAGATCAGCCATTCTCCATTCCTTGTGCTCACAGAGCATCTCCAAAGGGCAGACCCATACAGAAGGGTGCTGCAGGGCATCACCAGCAGAGCCTGCCATTGATACATTTGTGTGAGATGCAAGGCCACAGCCATGCTGGGGCAGATAAAAAGCTCAAAGCCTTCACAGGTGGGCATCCACTATCACCCAGGTTGCATGGGTATGGTCAGCCTTGTCCCCACGAAAGCATTAACCCTCAAGCCTTCAGATGCATCACTTCTGTTAATGCTCATGCCCCTCATCTCCACACACACCATGTAACACCTGCCAAAGCTGCATTTTGGGTTCCCCTGCCTGCTACTTAATTAGATCACCATTTAATTCGATCCTCAGCTTTATTTGATGAAATGCCTCCAGAGGACCAAACCATTTACATGTAACCATCACAGTTTATTCCCCTTATTTTGATTGCTTTTGACAAGTGTAAGTGGATAATTCCATCAAAGGCCCATTGAAAATTGTCTTTTAATCAATACAAGTTCTTTCCTTCAACAGGACCTCTAAGAACAATGTATCTGTACAGAAAATTGAAAGAGGAAAACAAATTTGAATGCACTACTATGGAGAATATATTTCCAAATACGGCCCAGTTTTAGTACCTAGTTTAAGTGTCTTGAGCCTTGTTTTCAGGGACATCAGCGACCTTGAGGTTTGGGGACCTAGCAAGCTGGCACACAGGCAGCGCCCCAGCAAGAAGGCAGGAACAGGCAATGACAAAGATGCCTCAAGTGGAACACTCCACCAAAGTCCCTTGGATGAGCAGCCAAGGACCACAGCTACAAGAAACAAGCTGTACCTGTGGTGTCCAAGAGCTCATCATTGATAAGCCTATTAGCAGATCTCACTGAACTTGCAGAAGAGATGGAAACAGGTGTTTCTACAGAGGCCTTCCATCTAACATGCCAGCTGTGGGCAGGTTTCCTGGCTTAATCACAAGGAACCTGTGCATAGCAGCCTCTAGCACCAAAAATACTGAAAGGTTAAATATGGCAATATAAAAAAAAAAGTTAAGCAATACTCAGAGGATGAAAAGTGCTTTTCATATAAGAAACATATTAATCAATGAAGTAGCTTAAGCACAGCAGGGGCCAGTGATGTCTGAGAGGTCTCCATCACAGAGAGCAGGGCTTCCTCTGAGCCAGGCTGCTGTGCCCAGGCTGTGTGGGAATTGCAAAGGGCAACATCTGACCCCTACTGAGAAAGATTTCCTATATTTCACCAGGACCAGCACAGCTGCACTGGAAGAGTAGACAACGGTCACGACAACACCTCAAACAGGACCAATCTCATCTGACTTCAGTTGGCTGCGTATGAACTAGCCTTCCAGGCTGCCTTCCCATCAGGAGAGAAAAAGAGCACAATGAGCACAAAACTCTTCTCCCTCTAAAGCAGACAGAGCTGACATTAAATCATGACACCAAAGTGCCTTTCAGATAAAGGAAGCTCAAGGGGATGCAACTGTTAAAAGTCTATATAGGAGATAAATTAAATGGGATGAACCTCACCCTTTGCTTCTGCCCCTGCATATTCTCATCTCAAAGGTCTCATTAATACGTCATAGTAAATAATGTGTATATTGATTATAAATACACTAATAAAAACAAAGGACTTTGGCCTAACGGGTGCATGAGGAAGAGAAGAACTAAGTAGTGGGTAGCTGCATGTCCAATCAATACCAACCCACAGGGAACAGCCATCTCTCTTTGCCACCATTTTAACTGTAATATATCGTACCCTCTAGGTAAATACGCGGACATTTACAAGTGGGAATCAATAGAAGCAGAGATCTTCCCACCCCCTCACCCAAAGAGGCCATTCTTCTTCCCTTGGAGCAGACAACAGCAAGAGGCCATAGATTAATACCTCTACTACCACAGGTTATTTGCCATATCCATGGCTTTCTTGTGGTCCTCTGACCACTTTAAATGTTGATGGTTTTTAATAATTAAAAAAAACAAACCAAAAACCAAACCACCACACAAACATACTTCTTCACATTAAGAAATGCATTAATGTTTTACCCAACTGAAATAAAGCAAATGCCCGTTTTGGGAATGCAAAGCAAAAAGCCCCATTGGAAAGCCAAGGAGAAGCTCTAACAATAACATACAGTTGATGGGGGGAAGGAATTAAAACCCTGAAAGCTTTGCCTGCATGCACAGGATTCTGTACGCCTCCAGGCTTGCAGATGGATAAACAGTTGTCCCAGTCAGATGTAGATAAGGCTAAAACCAGTGGAAGCCCTTACCCTGGCCTCAGGGAGATTTGAATCACTCCTCCCAGTATTCCCACATACCTCACAGCCCAGGGACATAATCTGTGGTACCTGAAGGGTTTTTTCCTTCTCCCAGGTCATGCTAATATCCTCAGGTGTGGCTGCTTTTTTTCTTTTTTTTTCAGAACCTTTATTCTGACAGGAACCAGGCAGTAGCAATGGCCATCACTCCAACAGGGCCTACCTAAAGCTTGACAGGCAGCAAGACTGGGAACACACTCAGACACTCCTGCCATGCATAGAAAGGTAAGCCAGAGCACTCACAAGCACAACACAGCAACTGTGCCTCCATTTCTGTCCTGGATCTGTTGATAGATACTGGGGAACTGGGATGCAACTGTCCACTTCCCATCAGAGCTTGGAGATGCCCCTGTCCCGCTGCCCAGGTCCAGGCTCACACACGGAGAACAGAAACATCATTAACTTTCAGACCGAGCAGGCTTCCTCTTGGCTCTCAGTAGAATACCCAGAGCTGCATAAGGATCATATGTGATCTAATATTAGCCATTTTCACACTCTCTGTTATACTTACTACCTTATCTTCATAAGCAGGTAATTAGTCATCAGGTTCCAGGTATCAGCTTCCAAAAAGCCAGTTTATAAAAGCAAACAGACTTCAGAAAAGTGAAGGGAGGTGGATCACAGGTTGGTTTGGTTTTCTCACCATTTATTTACTCTCACCGTTTATTCTGAATTCACATTACAGAGCTAGAGTTCATCACCTCATCTTAGGGTGGGTCACCAGGGCCAATAAATCAAACCCCGGTTCATCAACTCACTTCCACAGGGCTGGAGAAAACGTGAAATGTTTAACCCACCTTTGCTTGCTAAGATTTCATGGAAAAGCTACCTCCCTAGGAGCCTTTATTAGCCACCATACTCTTGGCCCCTTTAGAAAAGCACCAAACAAGTGAAGCAGTCCTGCTTAATACTTAGAAAAGCCAAGCATCAAAGCCCCACTGATTCCACTATCAGGGGCAGCATATTTCAGGACCTCCCAGCTTTTCCATATGCAAAAGTGCTCTGGCAAACAGCTCCCTATGCCTTATCCCATCCGTCGTCCGAGGCTTCCACTGTGCTCTCACTATAGACGCTAAATTCTTCTCTGCGTCCATTTGAGATCCCTTCCACCCCCTGTATGAAGCATATAACAAGGGCTGTTCACTGCCGAACTAGTTGAGCTGGCCGGGCGGTCTCCGCTTTCACCACAGGTTAGTTAGCCAAGGGGTTTGTTTGGGGTTTTTTTTTAAAGTGTTTTAAAGACCAGAGACAACAGCAAACCAGACCGAAGTTCGCACCCTGAAAATAAAAGGCTACACGCTTTCACCTCTTGCTCCCTCCCGCTTTATCCCAGGGGAAAAGAAATTGTCAGGAAAAGGGTATAAATAGGCTGCGATCTCAGCTGCGCGCAGGGCGGGCAGAGCCGGCACCGGGAGCCATGGCACGATGCTCGCTGCCAGCGATGCTCCAGACAGCCCCGCTACCCACTTGACTCCCGGGTTTGTTTTCACGTTCACCCGCCCTGCTCTGCCACATTGTCACAAGCTTAACAGAACTGCCGCTTGGTCCCAGGCAAGCCTCCCTACCAGACTTCTTGCTGTCAGTCAAAAAAGGGGCCCGATAAGCCTTGCATTTGCATATGTATTGAGAGGCATTTCCAAAGGCACAGGCAGGGAAACGGCCTTGCTGAATACCGATGCTATCTGAGAATGACAACTATTCAAGTCATTTTACAGCTTCACTACCTAAGTGGAGAGATCAGGCTTGTTTGCATCTTTACAAGGATTATTAGCTTTAAATGTGCTGATCTTATCTGTCCCACCCTCAGAAATGAAGCCGCGCAGGTTCGCAAGCAAAGAGCCAGTTTCAGTGCTTCCCACAGAGACCATTTCCCACAGGCACCCCAAAACCCGAGGTCACGTCTGAAACGTTTGAACCCTTACTCCTTCCTACACAGGAGCAGAAGGAAGGGTCCAGAGGCACCGATGGTAACATACACACGTGCAGATGCTCTACCACCCCTCTCCACACTCACTCTACATGAGACTCGGCTCTCAGTCCCCTCCAGAAGATGCTGTCGGGCACCATCCCGCACACACTGTCCGAGGATGCGGTGAGGTCCGAGGTCTGCAACCGGAGGCCCTCCTCTTCCCGCAGAGAGGGATGACCTGAATCCCATGCGAACAACCCCACAGTGCCTCGCACCGGGTCTAAGGGACAGGTCTGAGATCGTGATGGTGTCCAACACACAGAAGAACCCTGGATTAACAGGGATGAATTCAACTGGCTTTGTCCAAGCCAACTGTCTAAAAGGGATGTGGTCTTAGGTTCACAAATCAAAACTACAAACCCCTTCTGTCCCAAAACAGTAACAGCACGTTCAGTATCTGCCAAATGCTCTCTGGGCCTCTGTGCAGAGCAATGAAGACTTTATTAAAATAAAGTCAAGTCACATCAGGAGCAGAAGCAGATTTACAAACCAGGTAATTCTGACTTACACAGCACTACCAAGAGAGAAGAAAAAAACCCAACCCAAACCACAAAAGACAACACACATAAAGATGCTTGCTGTACCTTGCAACATCTGATGACTGGATCACCCTTGAAACCAGCAATCCCTATCTACTGGATGAGGGGTCTGGAACATCTCCAGCTACACATGGAGACACAGGACCACACATAGCAAATCTGTGAACTTGAGAACTGGGTTGATCAGTGCTGCTCAACCTCACATCTCTTGACGCATAAAGACTTGCCATAAATCACCAAAATAAAGAGGACCAGCACCCCCTGGTCCCCTCAGGACCACCAAAAGCTCTGGCACCTGAAGGCATGGCTGTCTGGTGAACACATCCACAGCTGACACCAGCTGGAGTCCACCTCCTGGGCTCCAGCCCCAATTCTGTGCTTGGAGGAAGGGAAGGGATACCCCAACCAGAAAATAGTCCTCTCTGGTTGGAAAAGAGAATTAAGAACTTTAAAATGAATCTTACATACAACAATTAATTAGCTTGGTGCTGGTTTGAATCCTATTGAACCCTCTTGGCCAAACTACTCATTCTAAAAGTCAAATATTTTGTCTTGTTGGCTTCAAAAGAGAAGATATCTCAGTTTTAAGGGCATTCCAACATTATTTTAATGCCTGATCATTATTAGACAACAGGAGAAACTTTGCTTGAATACAAACTGGGAAGCTTGGCACGATTTCACGATTTGGAGCCTGTTTCTAACTTTGATGACTAGGCTGAACAAAACTGTGAGTACAGCGTCCCTTTGAGAGCTCTCTCTTCTCTACAAACAAACCTCCTGCTCCTGAAGCACAGCGCGGGAACGGGGGATGCCGAGGTGCACCTCGTCCAAAGTGCTGAGTATGTCAGAGCCAGCCTGCCCCAAGAGCCCATGCAACTAACAGGTGATGCTCTGTGGGGCAGACCTGCACTTTCATCAGATGCTTCCAAAAATCTCAGCCAGGCTCTTTATCAATCTTAGCAAACAAACAAGCCAAACATAAACCATAATATTTAAAGGGGGAAAGAGAGAGATAATATCAGTAATCAGTGTTTATTTAACCCTGAAAACTCAGGCTGTTTTTTGTGAAAACAAACCCAAATAAACAAAACACCACCACCCCCAGATAAAAAGGCTCCCACCCTCAGCCCCAGACATGGTCGCACAGACAAGGAGCATCACTACCACCACACACACACACATCCCACCCGCCCCCGACTGCACACGGGTGACCCTCCCGGACCGCGGGACTGCTCCTACAAAGAGGTCACCAAGGATGGGCAGGGTGGGTACGAGAAAGACTCCCCTCCTTGCCATCCGTCACCCCATTGCCAAGGGGGACCAGGCTTGCCAAGGGAAGGTGGCGTAGGGCAGGGCCAGCGGCACCTGCTGCTAGCGGGGCTAGGAGGGGGGGAGAAGCTCACCGTTGAGGCCGTTGGGGATGCTCCGGTGATGAAGGGGCGCGGACAGGTCATCCATAGACCTCCGCATGGCCCCAGCCTTGCTGTCGCCGGCCTTGTGGTGGTGGAGGTGGTGGTGATGGTGGTCAGGGCTACCAGCGCTGCCCGTGCTAGAGGTGCTGCTCCCGTCCCCCACGTCCCTGGTGGCCGAGCCGCCGTTGAGGTTGGTCAGGCTGGCCTGGCTGTCGATGGAGCTCCGCGAGCCGGCCCCGCTCCGCTCCTCGTCCAACATGAGCACCATCTCCTTCAGCTCCACGTTCTCCCGCAGGAGGGTCTCCTGTCTCGCCTCTAGGTCCTTCAGCTTCTGCTGGTACATGCCCACCTCCTTCCACATCACGCTGGCCGTGTGCCTCCCGAAGCGCTGCCATTCCCTCGACAGTTTCTTGCCTTTCTGCCGGTCGTCGTCCAAGAAGCAGCAGAGCTCCCTCAGCTCCTGGTTGTCGTCCTGCAACTTCTGGTTCACCTCCTTCAGCCCGCGGATCTCGTGCAGGTGGAGCTGCAGCCGCCGGTTCACGTCCTTCATTAAGTTGCCGTGTTCCACCATTAAGTTCATCTTTTCATTCTCCACTTTCCTCAGTCTTTTCACCAGCTCTTCCTTGCTCCACCTCAGCATCTCCTCTTCCGAAATCTTGCTCAGGTCTTCTTTAGACCCCTCCATGGAATTTTTTGCCATCATCTGCGCTTAGGCAGCGTTTGCTCTCACACGGTAAGAAATGGTTCGGGTTATTCGGATTATTTTGTTCGCCTGATTTCCTGGGACTAAAATTCACTGCAGCATCTCGGGGAAGAAATATTATAGTTCTCCGCAGAGCCTTGGACGAGGAAGAGCAACGCCGGACTGGAAGATCTTCTCCCCCACAGACCCCATAATAAATAAATAATTTGAAACCCCAAACAAACAGCAACAAAAAAGCACCACAGGGGGAGGGAAAAAACGAAGAAGAAAATAAAGGCTCCCCCCAAGGGGGCTGGGGCCGGCGAGGAGCCGGGAGCCAAGCGCTGCCCTCTCCAAGCGAAGCCTCCCCAGGAGATCGGCCAACTTACCCCGGGCAAAACAACTAACGCGGCGGACAGTCCCCGCTACCCCGTTCCCGGGCGCTCCGTCCACCCGCCCTCCCGCCTCCTCGCCGCTCGCCGCCGCGGGAGACCGGGCACCCTGCACCCGCCGCCCGGCTCCGCCGCAGCTTGTCCTCAGCCCCGCGGCGACGTGGGGCCGAGCCCGGCGCGGCGGCAGCCGATG
>VZTU01008650.1:275614-302720 GCA_013400835.1 Zapornia atra
GAGCCGGCTGCTGGCAGCGACGCGGAGGAACGCTGAGCCGAGGCGAGCAGAGCCGAGCTGATCTGAGCTAGGCCCCGCCCCCCCCCCGCCGCCCCGTTGGCTGCCGGGCTGGGCGCTGGCCAAGCCCCGGTGCGCCGCGCCCCGCCGCCGGCTCGGGTTACCGGAGCCGCGGCTGCTACAGCCAATGCGGGGCCGCCTGGCGCCTTCAAACGGCAGGTACAAAGGGACGGGGCTGCTCCTCCCTCCCTCTCTCCGCCCGCCCCGCCCTGCCGTGCCATGCCCTGCCCTGCCCGCCTCGGCTGGCTCACCGCTGCCCCCCTGGGTCTTCCACTCCCATTTTTGTGTTTTTGTTTTTGTTGGTTTTCCCCTTTTTAAAAAAAAAAAAAAGAGAAAAAGAAAACCCATCGGAGGGAGCAGCAGCCCGGGGAAGGGTGGGGCTGGACAGGCAGGAAGACGCGCCCGCCAGGCGGCCCGGAGAAGCGGCGCCGGAGCGGCCCCGGCCCCGCTCCGCCAGGCACGGGGAGGGACCGGGGGCCGGGAGCGGAGCGGGGTTTCCCGGAGCATCTCCGCTGCCGCCCCCCTCCAGCGGCAGCCTTTGTCACCGGGGCCCGGCCCGGCTCCGCTCTGCTCCCCCTTCCTCCGAGGCGGCCGCCTTTGTCCCTGGGTTCCTCCTGTCTCTGCCAGAGCCTGTAGGTAGAAGGAGCCGGCTCCAGCATCCGCCGCTCTGCTCCTGGGGCCGGCATATCTGCCACACCTCGGCCGGAGCTCGGGTTCGGGAACTGCCCTGAAAGGCGCCGGTACCGCTTATTCCTCGGCAAAATATGCCCGGGTCCTGGTGGTCCTTACTGTCAGGAGTAACACCACCGCTTCATTTCTGCACACGTCAGACAGAACGCGGCCAAGGGTACAGAAAGTTCATAAAGTGGATTTCCTAGGCAACGTGTGGGCAGATTTCCTTTATCCTTGCATCATATCCCCCAACTCTTCATCTAATACACTTTTCCTTGGACTATGCTCGCTCTCTCTAAGCTGCTTTTGGCCAATATTGCATTGCAAAAAGGAAAGATGCACAAGGACGGAGCAGTGCTGACAGCTATTTCCCGTGTGGTTATCCTTACAAAGCCTAGGGGAATCACCAGCTTTGTGTTCCTGAGGAACCTGGGTAAATTATTTGACTGCAGCGTTAATCCAGTGCAACCTCAGATTCCTGACCATGCTGGAAAGGTGGTCAAGACAACCTCTAGCTATAAAGAAACATCAAATCCATTGCAAGAGTGTGGGATGCGGAGCAGATGGCCTGTGCATGGGGGGAACATCAGAATGGAGAAGGATGGAGGATTGCAACTTTTGCCTTTTGTGTTATCTTCCTAAGTCTTCGTAATGATGCAGTTTCTTGAATGTTTTTCTGCACAGGTCTGTGCTCCTTGGTGTCTGCACACAGACATACCCTTGGCAAACTAAGACAATTGCCTGTTCCCGGTTGAAGCAGAACTTCCCTGCTCCCTGAGCACTTCATCCTCTCCAAAGGTGCAGTTGGCCTTTCCCTCCCAAAGTAGCTTTTATCCTTTTGTTATTAAAAAGGTAAGAGGAGCTTGGGACAGAGCATGGACACTGGTTCCTTTCATGCAGGATAAGCAGGCAATGGATCCCTGGTGACACACCATGCAGACATGCAAAGAGGATGGTTCTCTCTTAGCATGTACCCACACCAGGGTAGTTCCCCAGAGAGGAGGGAATCACTCAGTGCAAGCCAGTGGTGGGGCCTGGTTGCTCCCTTCAGGGGAATTCACTCCGAGCAGGTGGAGCAGGGACCTCCTGGGACTAGCTGTGCTTTGACCTGGGTGCCCACCTCAGTGGTAACTCTCCAGAAGGCACAGTCTTGGCTGTGGCCAGTCAGCACCTCCTGAGTCAGTCCTTTAGACACAGAAACCAGAAGGCATCTTGTGCCAAGAGGTCACTGCTCCTGAGGTCCGGGACCCCTCTAACAGACAGGCCGCAGCCAGTGCAGCATGAGATGAGTCTATGCCCCATCTCCTGCTTCTCACCACCCTGAGCCAGGCCACCAGAAGGTGCCCCTCTGTAAGGGGGCACACCATCACTGCTCATGGCTACATCACGCAGGCACCCAGGCATTTTTTGAGCCAAGGCTTTTATTTACAAGGCTTTAATCACGTCCTTCCCTGCAGGAAGCGGAAAGTGCTTCTCCCAGACCCTCCCAAGCAGTGATCTGACTAGCAGATTCCCAGCCAGTGGATGGGGGAAGGAGGAGCAGTATGGGGGGACCCTGCAGAGCGATTGTTTCTCACTGGCAGAAGTCAACAGGGTAGGAGAAGCTTCCAGCAGCTTCACCATAGACACGGGTGCAGCTACACTGTGGCAGTGCCAGCCTAGGCAGCATATTGCTGAGCCTCAATGATGTTCACTTCAGCTTTTTTCCAAGAAAAGCTGGGTTTTTTTCTAGGTGAAACCTTGTAAAGTTTGAGCTTTATTGATGCCTTTGCAGAGACTGAGCCCAGCAGGCAAGGGGGCTCCTCAGAGGAAGCGAGGAGATTATTAATGTCCATAGAGGAAGTCAGGGTGATAAGACACACTTTCAGTACTCAGTGGGTATGCCTCTGCATTTGGAAAAGTTAGTGGCACAGATCCACCTTGCCAACATCCACAAGGGCTTTGCTGTCACTCTGGTGCCCAGGTGGCTGTTGAAACGTGATGACCTGCTGTGCTTGGGCATCCAGAGGCCTGCATGCTCTGGAGATGGCATTGAAGCTAATGGGTGCCCAGATGGTGTCTGGTCCTGACAAACACTCAGTGAAACACTCTTCCTCCTCCAAATAAGGATGGGGTCAGGAGGTTTGAGTGAGTGAGACCTGAATCGTGTGGACAGCATGCATCATCACCTGTTCTGCTCACTCATCTTCCCTTCAAAGGCGGACTTTGCATTGCAGGAGAGGAAAATCCCCTTTAGCTTGGAAGGGCAAAGCAGTGGTGTTAGAACAGAGGGGTGAATCTCTGTGGTATCAAAAAGTGTCTGTGGCCCTGATGATCTATGGCCACAGGGGACCTGCGGGGTGGGATGAGGTAGGTTTTTAAAGTGCTTTGATACCTTGGAGGGAAAGGACTAGGTCAGCACACAGTTTTATGATCAATCACAAACCCAGTGTTGCAAGCCCATTTTTAACCCACAGAAATAATGCATAATGTCGGAGTATTTTTGATGGGTTTTTGCTTTTCATGTTTAGCAAACAAACCCCATTTCATGATATTGCTCAGAAGGCATTATGATTTCTCTGATGATTTATGATGAAGTGTAGAAGTTGGTAAACAGCATTCCTTCTGTTATGTTTGGCCATGGGGCCTTCTGCAAGCTCCCAGTGAAAAACACTTTCATTATGCATGTCATCTTCAGCTTTTGATGCCCACGTAAGACAGCATCAAAGACTATCCCTTGCACTGAATCGAATGGACGCTTCCACCCTCTCCAGTCAGGGATGAAATTTTAAAGTGAATTATAGCATGATAAGAATATTAGAAAGAAAACAACCTACCAGGTAAAACTGCTCTTGATGTTCACTCCTTAACTCAGCAGGTGGCACAAAGAGTGAATTTGATCCCTGATACAGCACAGCGATGCACAGCCTCATTGAAGTCTTACCGAAGCATTCCCTCTACAGGGCTACATCAGTATTACAGAAGACACCGCCACAGCTCAGATCTGTGCTGACGCTTCCCACTCCCCCGCTCTCTCCCCCCGCCGCTCCCCCCTCTCCCCCGCCCTTCTCCAGCCCCGAGAGGGGTGGCTCTCCCAAAGCCAATTCGCCAGATGTGGGGAGTGGGCAGAGGGGCAGGAGGAATCCCAGTGGGACTCTCCCAGGACCTTGCTTTGCCAAGGAAGTGCACGCTGCTGCGTGTGCATCAAGGCCACACTTTAGCTTACATGCACTGAGGACCCATCTCATAAAACGTGTACTCTATGAATCATTTACAAGGGTTATAAATCCTTGGTGGCATCGGTATGTTCCCATAAATCAGCATCAAGGACTAATCCTTGATTAATGTTTTGAAATACGCTCTCCAGATTGCGACAGTGGGAGCTCTGTTTTGTGAAACAAAGCTCTGCGATAACAAAAAATGTGCAGCACTCCTAATCTGTGCTATCAAGACAGGCACCTCGTTTCCAGCTAGAACATTTTTCCAAGGAGCAGCTACCTGAAGAACTGGCATATGCATCATTCTTCCTTCCTTTCCCAGATCAGCTGAACCTTCGTGTGAAAAGCCTTCATCCCTCCATTTGCCCATTCAAGCTAGAAGGAAAAAGCAGTCTCCTAGAAGATTATGCAGCACTCTGTAATGCTGGCTCCTGGCAGCATAACGGCCATCCAGTTCATTCAGCTCTCATTATGAAAGTAGTATGTATTAGTGAAAGGTTTAGTCTTGTGTCCACAAAGCCTTTTTATTCTGTGCCCTGAAACCACTAGTAAAAATTCTGAAATGCACCAACTTGTTTGAAAGCCTTCAGGATATTCAGGGAAGAATTATGGTTGTGACCAGCAAACCTTTTGTCATGCCAGAAAAACAAGTCCTCCACAAGACATAAGCCTTTAAACATTGATCTAGTAAAGATGTCCCTGCTTACTGCAGGGGGGTTGGACTAGATGACCTTTTAAAGGTCCCTTCCAACCCAATACATTCTGTGATTCTAGGACTGTTAAGAAGAGTAGCATCCAAACTGGAGACCAAGGGAGGTGAAGAGCTGGTCCTAGAAGGAAGGCATAGGAGTTGTGTGTGCTCAAGGTGTGCCTTAAACTATAGCTATTTGCTATTTCAAGGTGTCCTGCTTTCACCCAAGAGGTCTACATTCATGTGTTTGGTTTAGACCTGCTTCATGCAGGCACCCATAAAGGGCTGCTGGAGCAATACCAAGTCAGATCTTTTGTCTTACTGGCAGCTGCAGAGTAGGCATGTATAGCATGTTTGAGTAAAGTACAAAAAAAGCACATGAAATCCCCTTACCCAACGTGTTCACCTGAATTTTGTTTTCACCAGTTTCTAACCATTTCTCACAATGCAATGTAGGGGTTTTTTTCCCTCATCCCTAATCCATGTTAGTAAAGGACCAGAAGATAATCCCAAGAAGCAATAGGCATATGTGGCTCTTAGCTGGGAGCTGCAGGTAATTGTCACTTCCAAAAGTCATCCATAATAACTGTAGCAAAAATTTCTCTGCTAGTTAAGTGTGTGGTGGGGATCCAACTTCATTGTTCAGTCAGAAGGCTGCACACAATATCAGAGCAATATTTTTCACGTGTTAAGAGAAATACCCAAATTCCTCTTACAATATATGAAGCACCAGGTTCACCACATGCCTGTGAGCTGAGCCCATGTGCTGGCGAGCTGAGTCACCTCTGCTGCCACCATCTACCCAATGAGGAGTGCCACTGAGACCTCAAATCCAAGCATGTGTCAAGAAATAAAAATTAGACAAAACTTTTCCTGAGTAGGTAAGAAATTAGCTAGTAGCAAGAACAGGGAAGCAGGCAGGCTGGATCAGAGGACTGGCCCTGTATTGTCTCTGCCAGTGGCAAATACCAGATGCTTATGAGAATACTGTGAAAAACCTGCCCGTAGGGTGAGTTTCCTCCTCTCTGCCATCTGGTACCACTTGGCTTCTTCCCAGAAGCATTAAGGTTTACATCCCTTCAAAAAATATTTACCATCCTATCTAACATGGGAAGAAGGCCAGAGATGGCTTGATACATCTTTGCCTGTTGTAAAGATGCCTTTATAAACACAGGTGATCTGGCAAATAGGTGGGAGAAATGGAAGGCAAAGTTTTATGTCTGCCTCAGCATCTCTAAACCACACCCCTCAGTTGCCCTGACATTGGGGTACATCACTGAGGACAAATTCTGCCATGACTTACATGGGGCAGGGGAAGGAGTGTCTCTACATCTGGGGGCACAACTTGGTCCCTGCAGCCTGAAAGTACTTGCAGGAGGTTGTTTTGCAAGAAAATAACACCATTCCCAGGTTTCAGTTGTTTGTCCTGGGTCTGCAGCACCCACCCACTGCCCAAGGCCCAGGGAGCTCCTGGGATTTAGACCTACATCATTTAAGCCATTGGTGGTTTAAACACTGGCTTTGCCAAGAATATATTCATGTTCCATGCAAATTTTTTTTTTCTCTTGCTACCTCTGCATTTTCCATACAACTCTAATAACCCTTTGCAGGTATTTTGGGTGAAGCAGAGGCTGTTCCCTGTGTGACAACAAATTTAGACCAGTTTCAACTGAATGATTTTTGTCATTGTTGATTTAAAAACATTAAACAAACTAACAGAAGAATGGAAAAAATACCAACAGTGTTCCCAGGGAGCACTCAGTGAGTAGCTGTAGCCCAATCAGACTCTGAGCTTGGCAGGTTGCCTCCAAGCAACCCATGTCCTGGGGGAGGCAACAGCCCCCCGGGCTCTTCTGGGCTCCCTTGCTGCTGCTCCACTCCACATAGATCCTCCTTTTCCCTGGCACAGCTCTGTGCTTGGGCTTGGCACTGGTGAGTACAGAACAGACACCTCGCTAGTCAAGCAGACAAGTCCATTGGTATTAGCAGCATGAAGTCAATGAAACCTGAACGGTTCTGCAGGGGAGAAAACAGATGATGTTACACTATCCCCTATCTTCTTTACAGTCTTACTTCTTGTTTCAAAGTGAATAAATGACCTCTTAGTTGTACTGACGGACCAGGGACATACAAACCCCTAGTTTTATACTGTAAGTTAGGTTAGGTCTTTACCACTCAGTGGTAAAGAGTATTTTCTGTTTGCAAGACACCGCCACTGCTGAGGACCTAATTTTGCCTTTTATAGCTCACTGAAGCCACTGGTATTTTATAGTAGATGAAAGGAGGAGAGATAGGAGAGTCATGCCCTAAAATGCTGACACCACTTCTATATATCATAGAGATATCTGAATAATTCATAGTGTCAAGCAGCACAAGTTAAAGGAACAGCAGCACAAATGATAACATCCAGCTTTAGTCCATCATTCACAAAAATAAAACCTCTACAAATTTAATTCTTATGCCAAAAACACCGTCGGTCTTTCCAAGGAAGAACTACAGTAGTGCTACAAGATGCAGGGGATACACCAAACACAGGGATTTCTGTGCAATGTCACACATGATGCTTTGCCCTTTGTGGTATTTGAAATGAAAGAAAATTTGACCCAGGCTGGTAAATAGCACAAAGGTGTTCAGCCTCTGTGATCATTCTAACGCACAGACATTGCAGAAAACCCCTGGGTTGCTGTTGCAGGTCTTCAGGCTATGGCTCACTTTCTGTTCCTGATAACAACTGTCCTTCAAAACAATTAAGCCCAAAGCAAAGGCTGGAGATAAGCTGTTTATAGTGCTGGTGCATCAGAGACCGCTGAATACTGAGGATGTTTTGGACTGAAGCCAGACTCTCATTTTTCCACAGGGCCCTCATGGTAACACCAAACTGAATGAGGGAAAGCCCTCTGGGAAATCACACTTGCAAGGCAGATACAAATGTAGGCTTCCAGCTTGTCTCTTCTTGCATATGTGAAAATAAGAAATCCCCTGGAGTTTGCAGATTTATCCTCTACTCCATGCTTCCCACCCCTTAGCTTGGACCCATGGCCCGTGCTTGGTCTGACATTGTGGGATGGGTGCTGGGGAAGGAGCCTTGCAAACATCCACACCTCACTGGCTGCCGGGTGAAGGGCACATCTGCAAACTCGAAACGGGCAGGAAGGTGATGTCATTTTAGACCTCCCCACTGGCACTCCTCTTCAAATCCGCTCACTGGCCTGGGTGGCTTCAGCAGGTCCTGGCAACAGGTGACTCTGCTGCTTTTCTGCATTCTGCCCACATCTGCTGCCGCTGCCGGACAGGGACACCGTTACAAACTGCGATGCCATCTGAATACAAAGTGGTGGCAGGACGCCTCTCCCTCCCCACCAGAGCCCAGAGAAAACCCAGGTGGTGGTGGGGTACTCAGCTCAGCACCTTCCCTGCATGGCACCCCTGTTATGAAAATTTCCAGCACCCTTGTCACCAGAACGATGCCACTTGGCGTTGCCTCCAGCTGCCCCCAGCTTGGTGGTCGCAGCAGTGCTGGTCTGGCTTGGGCTTTCCCTTCCAGCTAGCAGGTTGCTGTGCCTTTGCATTCACTGTTCATTCTTTGCCCAGCTGTTGTTTACCTTGGCTGCCAACCCTCCCCTCTCCCTGACCCACATTATTGTCGTGGCAAACCTCGTTGCTGCAGAAGTAAAACTCTGAAAGTGAGGAATTAATTGCCTTAGGGCTCTGATCATTTGTAACGGTGCAGAGATAATCTGTCAGACCCAGGAAGCATTCAAGCACTGAGCAGCCAGAGCAGCAAAGATCCCCATCTTTATGATCTTATTTTTAGTCTCTTCCTTTCATTTCCAAAAGAGACAAACTTGAGGATTCATGTTTTGGGTACAACTCAAGTTTTGCTTTGCAGATGCTACTTTAAACTGTGATGTACATTGATTCTGATAGCATGCAGGATGTACCAGGCTTAATTGATCAGTTCTGCTTGCGTGTTTGAGCTTATTTGCTGTACTCTCTGCTTTGCTTTCATTAGAAGTAAATGTCACACTCAGGAAAGTTTCCAGTATTGACAACTCCGGAAACCGAAGTTCCAGCTGAACAGAACAAATCAAAGTGAATTCATTACGCCCATGTGCTCCCTGCAGTTTAACCCCATGTCCTTTAGGTCAACCTTATCACTGGGATCACCAACAGCATCGCCTGTGAGGGCCAGCCCTAAGAGTGAGGTTACACTGGTCTGATCAGAGGCTGGTTAAAACGTGCAGTGGCTCGGAACAGCCCTTCTGGGGCTTCCAGCTGGGCCCTGTGCACTTCTGCTCTCTGCTGACTGACGTAACTGGTCTGCTACCCAGTTGGGCTGGCCTTCAACCAGTGGCTCAAGAGTAGAAGATGTGGCAGGGTGCTGGCAAATGGTATAGTGCCTACAAGGGAACAGCATACATTGCCACTGTCAAAAAACTGGATCCAGCCTGTTCATAATGTTTCCAAGGCTTTATCATAACAGTGCTTATTTTAAGAAGTCTAGCTTTGGATATTTGATTACAGAAACAGTCCTGAGCAATGAAACACAGTAGTTACTGCTATACGTGGCACTTCTGCTGTGTTTGCAGTTGAGACACCTGCAGAGGACAGTGAAGGAGCGAGGCTATGGGAAAGGGAGTTCTCATACTACCTGAACTGGAAGGCACATTTCCCTGAAAACCCCATGGAAGTAATGAAAAGAGAATGAGGTGCGAAAAAAAGAGGGGGAAGTTCCCCCAGCAGATAGTTCAGAGCAGGGGTCTAGGTTAGGTCTATCTCCTATCTTCATCACAGAGAGCCAGGAAAATATCCCCCAGGAGCCATCCTGGTGCCTGTGGATCAGAGAGCACTCATCAGATCCTCTCCTGACCTACCTGCGCACCCCACAACCCCTTCAGTCACTGTTTGCTCACCCCCTGGAACCTGCCTACTGCCGACCACTCCTAAAGCCAAGCCTGTGCAGTATCTGTGGCGACACAAGAGCTGCAGATCCCTTTCCTACCCCCGCAACTGCGGAGTGCATCGATATCGTGCACAGTTTACTGTACAGAAGGATTGCTGTTGCTGCTCTTGCACAGATAATCAGCAAATAGTTCCTAGATGCAAGTCTGGTGTCCTTGAGAGACTTTCTGATGGGGGAGGAAGCCTTGCTGCATTCAGTGATGTTACCCACCATGGGCTGGAGTCTGCAACTGGGGACCACAGAAGGGACTGTAATGCAGATAGGAGGAGGAGGAGGAGTAGGAGTAGTAGTAGTAGCACAGAGAAGCTTTCAAAGACATACTAACTCCTTGCTTACACTTCATACTGACATCAGTGGCATTTCCTTAGCTTTAACCCCTGCGGAAAGGTCTCCCCTTGCTGCTGAGCAAAGGCAAGGTGGGGTGTGGGAGCCACAGGTCACCGGTGCCACCCCTTCCCCTTCCCACACACAGTCATGCTTTTGTTCTTTGCTTCACTTACCTGACCTGACAGACTGGAAAAGCCGCCGTGGGGCCTCGGAAGGGTTCCCTGCCCACCAGCGAGCTTCAGCCTGGCTACAAGCAGCATCCCTACCAGGGCAGGAGCCGTTCATTTCCACAGGCAGAGAGCTCAGCATCGCCAGGCTGAAAGCTGGGGGAAGGGAGAAAGGAAGTGGCAATGGCTATTTTTACATGTAATTTCTTCAAGTAATGGTTTATTGCTATTTCTAACTGAGGACCAGGCTGATTTGGGGCTTGTGAATACAGCCTGGCCTAGTGCTTGCTGATGAATACTGGATCAGACTCCTGATAAACTGAAGCCAAAACCAAAGTGCATTTGGCTGCTGATATTTTCATGTATCTTTTTAGAGGCAGATTATTTTGCAGTCCTCGTGCTTATCAGATATGTTAGACAGGTAAGCCTAGTCATTTCAGTTTCATTGGGTGAGCTGAACCCTCTCTTGGGATAAGTGGGAGCAGCTTAGCTAACTTGAACGGATTTTATACCTGTCTATAATTCAGTGTCTCTGCCTCCGTCATCCAGCTATTTTAAAATGCCATGCATTGTGGTCTTAAAAAGAATATAATAAAGACTTGAAGCCCCTGTCCCATTTGGAAGTACACTGGGATGCAGGAGCTTAGGAGCCGGCACAGGGGATAGAGCCTGTAGTATGTCCCTGTCACCCAGCACCCTGACCCAGCAGTTTTTGGGTGCTGGACAGATCTTCCTTTACAAATTTCTCCCAGTGCAGTTTTTTAGACACAGGCTTACCTCTTTTTGACCTTAATGCAACAGACATCTGCTGTGAGGGAATAGGGTGGCTCAAGGGACTGGCAGTAATGAGATATGAGCCCTTTGTCTCCCAGTTACTGGTTCAAAACCAGGCAAAACAGGAAGGAACTGGGAGTCATTACAGCCTGACAGCTGCTAAATAGCTGGTGTCAATTGGGTCGGTGTCCTTGGTCAAGTTGCTTATTAACAGGTGTCTTCATCTCAACACCACAAAGAGAGCCCAATTATCTGCCTCGTCCCTGACACTGATTTAGTAGATATGGGGAGAGATGAATTACTTAGTCACCAAGATGGGCTTGGAGGTATGGCCCAAGCCTGGAATGGAGTGCACTGATGGAGGAAAAAGCTTTTTCTGCCAAACTGCCCCTTCCCTTCTCTACCCCTGCAATAAATAAAAGAGTTACACCTTTGGACATACCAGGCCTACATTTTTCAAAAACTTCACACCCTCATTATTTCTCCTGTTTTTTCCTGTACTAGTGCTAAGACTCTGAAAGTCTACTGCTTTAATCTTAGGGAAATTGTCCCTGCCCACCGACAGCCTTCTGTGTAAGGCGAGAGATGGCAGATCCCCATCTACAGCAGCCAGACAAAGACTACACCAATTAAGGAGACTTTTTTTGATCACATAACTGAAGTGCTTTAAACATAACAATAATAATTTTATTTAAAAAACACCAAACAAACTAGCAGTTTAAAAATCTCAGAACTGCAACTTTTATATATTTGCATTTGACAACTGAAATGCAAAAGGCTTGCTACAGCAAGAAATGTAACTGAGGCTTAAGCACGCTGCAAGTACTCAGAGAATCACGATGAGATGGCAACCAGGTGCCTAAGGGAGCTTAGTATTTCCTCTTCTAGGACCCTGCCTAACAATCCTGCATAACTTCGGCGATGAACCTAACACATAGAAGCTACTGCAGGAAAAAAATGGACAACTAATGAAAGCTGTTGCCTGTTAGTTCTCATGCAGAATTCATCAAAGGAGATCCAGGGCTCAGATCATCCGTCGTCTTTCAGCTACCACGTACAAGTGGTGAAATCTTGCTGAGGAACTGCTGGGAAGTGTGTCACTGGCAGCAGGCACACCTGATGGGTGGTATTTAAGAGCTTGTTGCCCCTGAGCTGGGAAAAACAGTCCATCATATAGGGGCAACCTAGATGGACTATATGATCAATGTAGGTCCCTTCCAGTGGAACTTCTCTATTCTGTCACATAATGCACACACCTGTAGCAGGGGTAGCTCATGTGCAATGCAGAAATTACTTTTAAAATACACTTTTTCTAGGGAGACATTATTTCTGCCACAGAAAAAGCAGAGGAATGAGGGCAAGCATTTATGCATCACTTAGGTGGCCTTTTTTTTTTTTTTTTTTTGGTCTTGTTGGTGGGAGCTAAGACCAGAACTCTTTTTTTTCAGTTGCTCATTGTGCTTAATCATTGCTAAGGAGGGTGACTTCCTCTGCATCACCATTCCCCTCCTCCTCCTCCTCTCTACCCTAGCTGCACCCGCAGCCAGGTGTTGGGGAACAAGACCCTCACCTGCAAGTAGGTACTAATGGGAAAGTTTCCAGTCTGTATCTCTTTCTTTCCACGCTGCTGAAGGTATTACTTTAAGGAACATTATCATTTTTCTGCAGCCTTGGCAACACTGTCGTTAGAGTGATCATAATACGATTATTGCTATATGAGAATGTGAAATCAGCCATGAACCTGATGAGGTTGTTATCAGTGTCCAAGCTGATTATGTTACAACAATGGCACAGATAGGGAAAAATATATTTGGCGTTTTTTCAAAGTGGTTTATTTGGTATAATTTAAAACCTCTTTTTGTAGTCTTAAAATAAAAGCATGATTTTTATAACTAAAATATTTTTGTCTTCAGTAGTGCATAAAATAATCCCTAATAAATTCCTCATTCTTTACAAAAACCCCAGACTGTTAATTGGGTGATCAGATAAAATTCTTACTCACACAAAAACCCCCTATAAAACCAATTTATTTACAGCTGTGATGATATTGAAATTAAACTCAAGCACAAGAGCTGCTTCTTTCTGAAGGTCTCTCAATGTCCTTCAAGTTTGTAAGTAATAAGTTCTCATGGGACACATGAATTCATGCCCTTAATCCATTCTGACTTTAAAAGTCCAGCTTCTTTTATGGAAGGTCTCATTATACAAGCTCTTGCTTCAGCAAATGCACTTCCATCACTTTTCTCTGAAGTCTGTTTAATATAACATCTTCTGAATTATTTAATGGGCAAACATATGGATTAAATAAAGCAAACACATCTATCAGAGCTTCTATACACCTGAAAAACTTTTGGCCAAAACTTTCCAAACTTTCCAAAGCTTCAATATAAACCCCTCAGACCTGAGCAGCATTATGGTGTCTGCCCCATGGCACAGCCGTCCCCAAAGCTCTGGCAATAGGCCTTCAGGGATCCCTGCCCACCCTGAAGAGGGGCAAATCCCAGAAAAGGAACAAGTCAGGGGTCAGATCTAGGAAAACTGTCTTGAGGCTAACAATGGCATCAATTAGAGCAGCTTTCAGATTGCTCCAGTGTGTGATATGGATTAGAGTTCATGTCCACCTGTTTTCCCTGCCCCATTGCTCCCCAGTAGCTGCTGTCCAATTTTCACCTACAATCACATCTTCTTTCCTATGGTTTACACTTTTTTCACTGCTCTGAAATTCAGTTCAAGATTATATTTCCATGTTTTGGAGTGATATATAGCCCACGGTGAATATTTACCCATATAAGTGTAAGCCAGTCTAGTGTCTGCCTCTGATTAATTTCAATTTAAATCTGCATTTCATTTCTCCTGACCTTTGAAATCTCCCTCATGACTACTCATCAGAAAACCTTGATATGATAAATTAGAAATTCTTTTAGATCTTGGATCAGATTGGAATAATAATCGTCCTGCTTCCCGAATACCCATCTGAGACATAGTTTGTTTCCAGAAACTGTGGATAGTCTAAGTCACAACAGTTCCAGAAATTAAACTGGCACCATTTCTGTATGTGAATGTAAGTGTTTAAGTGTAGAAAAAAATAGCCTCCCCCTCCCATTGTTGTTTCAGACTTTAAAATCCAGACATTCTGACCACAGTTTAAGATTATTAGTGACCCTTTTCTGAACTGTTCTGACACCATGGTTTCTTCACATGCTTTGATTAGTTTTATTCGTTGCTGGAACTGTGAAGCAAATGCAGCAGCCATTTGTGTCTGTTAAAGCTGAGAAATTGAACCAGTATTTTATTATTCATAGCAATTTAGGTGCAAACCAACCAAAATCAAATAAAAAATCCCCAAAGTAATTGCTGTCTGAGCCAATAATCAGATTAATTTGTTGATGCTGAACTAAAAAAAAAAAAAAAAAAGGCTCAAAATATAATAGGTTCCAGCCAGGTGTTGGGTCTGACCAACATGGGCACAGGGGGGTCAAGAGGCTTGAGAACCTCTGGCAGCAGAACAGCTGATATTTATCTTAAGGTTGAGGGTAGCCAACAGGTATCCAGGAGGGACATGAGTGGTATATTTCTTCTAAATGGTCTCTTTTCCTAGTACTGGAATGTATTCTTTAGGAAGAAGTCTTGGAGCCTGTAGCTGATCCCTGCTAGACATGGTGTTTATGCTAGGTTGCTAAATGGGTGCTCTCATTAGCTCCATTAACTGGAATAATTTGGATTCCTATCCAGAAAGTGTCCCAAACCAGGGTCTATAATCATGTCAGTGACATTCCCTTTCGGTTCAAGTCCCTCCCAGCATCTTTGGCTAGCAAACTCATGAAATGAGGCTTTTTGCTGGCATTAGTAGCACATCTGTGATTTGCTCCATGCCCAGATCTTCAGTCATTGGGATGGTGTGAGGCTGGGGTACCACAGAGAAGGGGAAAAGATGGGTAACACAGTGCTCAGAGCCTACGGCAGATCCCTGAGTGTCTGTTGGAGCAAGCCTGGTTCTGGCCTGGCTAATGGCAAGCTGGAACTACCAAATCTAGCCAGACCTGAGCTGGTTTGTATCGAGACCCCCACAGCCTCCAGCACCATGGTCCCAGCAAAGCACAAGGGGCCACCTGCACCCCAGCTGGCAGAACCAGAGCATGGAGGGGCCTGGGGCTGCAGGCTGAGCCTCTGCCCCCGCCATCGCTCACAGGATGGTGGCAGCCGGAGAGGCTGCCTGTCATGGCAGCTGAGGAGCCATGCAGTCACGCTGGCTCTGCAGTCCCAACCCTGTTTGTTGAAGTACTGCTTTTTTTCTCTGTTCCTGCTGATTTCTTTTAAAAGGCCGCTTTCTTTTTAAGTGCTCCCTTCTGCAAACTCAGCCTTGAACACTCTGGGAAGGATTATTTCCCACCTCTCCCAGTGTCTGCTGACCTGGGGACAGGCAAGCCTATTTCTGAATCCCATTGCTGACAGCTTAATCAGCAGCGCCACTGGTCAGGCCACAGGGGCAGCCAGGGCTTCCTTGCACCACCAGCCTGCATCACCCATTGCCTTTTCTGCTGAGCCCAGAGGCCCCCGACCTGCATGAAGTGCCAGTGCTCCTGCAATGCTTTCCAGGGGTACGTGAGTCCTGTCGTTCATTTCATTCAGATGCTGCTCATCACCACACGTATGTTGCAAAAACTTCTCCCAAATCCTAGATTAAACTATCTCTAATCTTCTCTTTCATACCCTCTTTCCTGTACTCCACGGTTAGGTTTAATATTTGGAGGCATTGTAGAAGAACCTGGATTCATCCCTGGGACCTGTGCTGGGTGCTGAACAAGACCCAACAAATTGGTTTCAGCTTCAAGGAGCTCATGGTGCAAACAACTATGCTTTGGAGATAGCTTCAGGTTCCGAGCTGTGTGCAGTGTACAGCTGGAAACTCTGCCTGAGTGATGTGTCCTGGCTGTGTTATTCATGGTCTTTTCCTTCCTGGGTTATTTTAAATTTTCTCATTTGCAAGTTTGAAGGACAAAATATTCTGGTTGAAATCCTGACCCAAATGAAGTCGTGGGCTGTTCTGCCACTAATTTACATGGGCGAAGATTGTGCCTCAATGGCCAGCAGAAAATGGGTCTGAATTCTCACAGCTGTATTTAGTTTGGATTTCTTTTCTTGTTCAGTGTCAAAATAATGGAATTCTACCTGCATTAAATCAGATGTTGGCAGTCCTTCATGTGGGTATACAGGAGACAAAAAAATAATTTTCCCCCTCTAAGTGCCATGAAACCAATTTTCAGAAATACACTTCACAAAGCACTCAGTTTAGTTTCAGCAAAAGTTCATGTCTCTCTTCCCTAACAAACTGTGTTATACAATTAAATTTTATCACATAGAAGATCAGGTCAGCTCCAAAAATTTCACCTTTTAATACTAAGTACAAACAACGAGCTGCTTAAGCATTTGAGTATTCTTTGCCTGAGTTGCCAGTTAACTTTGCAGCTCTACAAAGATGACTACCAGCCCAGCAGCCTAGAATAATGCAAATAATAAGAACAATTTAATTTGGAAACTATTAGAAAAATAACTTCAGTTGATTTACATCTGTGCTGGCAGCTAAGACACTTCCTGTTGCTTTTGCAGCAGTGTTGCTTCTTTCTCACACTCAGTTTAACTTTAATCTTTTAACAGTCATTTATTTGACTCAGGCAATTCTAGTCCCACCAAATCTAGTGAAAAGGCAAATTTGAAAGCCAAGTTTGCATCCTTGTGCTCAGTAGGCGTTTAAGCAGTATAACAATGTATTGTATTCACACTGCAGTATTAGCTGATTACTCAAAAAGGTAATTTCAAGCATCTTTAATGCATTTTTATTTTTATTTTCTGTTCTATTCTATTCTATTCCATCCCAAGCTTTTACTATCTTTCCAGTGATACACCAGATTTCTGTACCTTGTTGAGATCTCATCTCCTGGATGTGACAGATTTTTGACAGGGGTGGAATAGATTGGGAGCCTGACTTGCATTTTATGCCAAGGTCTTAGTCCTTATCCTGGTCAGCAATTATAAATGTCATGGAAATATTATGGAATTACTGACTGCAAGAAAATTGTATCCACCACATGGTTTGAATGCAATCCATGGGGCTATGAAGTCTTTGAAATGGCCCTAGGTGATACAAAAGCTTGACTCCAATGAGGTGGCAGAGCTCGCGTGACCCAGTTTCAAAGGCTTGGTGCTGTGACAGGGTGGGAGGAGACTGTCAGAGCCTCCTTTCGCCCAAGCCCAGAAGAATTCCCTTTGCACTGGAGGAGTTCCTTGCATATAAAGGACAGCTCAGACACACAAGCAAGAAGGATGTGAAATTAATAGGGGGAAGCAGGATGACAGGAAGGGAGTGCGCGTTCATGTGCACGCGTGCCCGTGCGCAGGAGGGAGCGTGCTGGCTTTATCTGCAATTTTGAAGCATTACTCTAATAGCAACAGACAAATAATCCAAGCATATATTACTGCTCCTCTGCTGTGTTGCTCATTGCGCAGACAGTGTGGTGATAAGCAAGGAAAGATGCCCAGGGAGAGAAATGCAGCAAAAAAACCCCAGTGTCCTTTCCTACATTCACATCTATTCTGCAGTATTAGCCAAAGCAGACAGATGCCCAGACATCATCCTGTATCAGCCCATCCAGTGATCTCAGAGCAGCGCTAACAACACACAAGTAATTGTAAGGCACAAGGTTGTTTTGTTTTGCATGGCGCGCATCTCCGTTTGATAGTAACCATTTTAGAGTCTGGAAGAATTTTGCACTCACTAAGCTGATTTTACAAGCAAAGAGAAGTGCTTGTCAGCAAAGGTTAATGTAGCTGTCACTGCAGGAGAGCCCTGTGGGTAGAAAGAGTCTCATCTGGCTGTTTTTTAAAGGGCAAGAGTCATTGCTGTGAAGGAGGAATTTTTCCATTTCTAGAAGCCTTTCTCATCATGGCAGTGAACTGCTGCAGAAGTTACTGCTTCTCTATAACTTCTTTATTTTCATGACTATCGATATTGGTTGCCACTACTTGTATTTTAAAGTCTTATACAATGTTCTTGTCCAAAATGAATAAAATCTTTATTTGGGAAGATAAAAGGAGAATTTCTAGGTGTTTCTGTGGCTTGCATTGGTACAATATTAGAGTATGAAGCTTGGAAGGACTGTCTCCTCGTTTTAGTGATGGAAACAAGGGCAAGGTGGCATGGATGAAGGAGTTTGACACGGTTCTGATGATAGTCAATTCAAAATTTATTAGTAGGATGGTTAAATTAAAGGTTGAATTTCAGCAGCACTCGATAGACTAATTAAGATTTATGAGTAATTCAGTAAAATACATTATGATCAAAACAGCTACTTACAGATTCGAAGATGACATGATTCACACTAACTTACTATATGTCAAATAAAAGTGTATAGACACACACATATACATATATACATATATAAAACCTACAGGTACATGCAGACAGACAGGAATATTTGGGCCCAGTGATATATATCACCCACTTTTGTGAAGGCAAATGTGTATATTTAAGCACGTAGATAAGCAGGGAGATGGATGAAGGAAACTAGCTTATAGCTAAAATTTCCCTACTGGTACCCTTTCTGGTACTTTCCACCAGTTGTGCAGACTCAGAGCTTTTCTGGCATCCCCCTCTTTGGGCTCCAGTACAGATGTCAGGAGATGATCGATGGTCATTATTGTTCCCAAAAAACAGGGGAGCAAGAGCATCCTGATCCAGGTTCAGATGTACCAGGGTGTTATCATTACCAAGGGAAGCAAGAGCCAGGCACACTGAGGGGTGCTGCTGCCCTGTCATGTGGCTCAGGAAAAGGGGTGGGGGTGGAAATTGTACTGAGTGGCTCAAGGGGATGGGGGTGGCATCACCACACAAGGAGAGACTACACAAAGAAATTAGACTATGTACTGTAAGCTCCTGCCTTGCATGTCACCACAAGAACCTTTAATGCATGGAGGTCTCATTATGAGGGAGTTTAATCCAAATTTTCAATATACAGGTGTCCCCTGCACTGGTGGCTGGAGTCAACTTTCCTTAAAGCATCAAAAGTGAAATCCATGCAGATATGGAGTAAATACACTTAATTTGTGTACAGTGGTTGTCATAAAGAGAGGGTTGGCTGTGTCAGGGAGGGTCTCACACTGGAGGCCTACAAGCCCTGTGGTGAGGTCCAATTTAGATCTCCAGGATGTCACTGGCACAGCCAGGGGACACAGGCTCCCTGTGGAAAAGCTGGGAAAGACCAAGAGTGATCCCCAGACTCCCAGATAGCATCTGGCTCTATTTATCCCTGGTTGCCAGGAGATGGAGTCATGCCACATGAAGTATACATGCTGAGAACACTTTGCTTCATAGACAGGCTCTTTAGTTGAGATATTCAGGAAATCTTTTCTCTGTGGTTCCAGAGAAGAAAGCTGGCAATGCTGTATGCTTTGATGAAGAGGCATGAAATAAGGAAGGCTGACTACGGGCACCCTCCAGTGAGAACAGTGCTGTGGACAGGTCAGCTTCCCATCTGCAGCAATCTAGAATGGAGGCTGATAAAGATATCACTGGATACAGCTCACATGGCATCTATTTGTATTGGTAACAGCTCTGAGGTGTTACTGAACTAGATTTAAGGTAAAACCCCTGAGGTGAAACCTGGATTTAGATCCACCAGAGACCAAAACATTGTACCTGTGTTGCATAAAGAACAGGAAAAACCCCAAAGAACACAGTAACACTAGACCTAGATTGATCTCTACCTCTCACAGCATATACAGAAATTATTCATGTGGTAGGAGGCTATGTGTTATGGGCATTTCCACAACCTGGCTGAGACTCTGCTGACAGAAGTGGTTGTACCCTGGTGGAGCTTCATGCATGAAATCTCATTGTGGCCACAAGACTTGCATTATCCCAACAGGCCAACCACATCTCCTCCAATGCAGTCCGGAAACAATCCATCCTAGAGCACCTCAAGGTCTGCCTTGGGCTTGCAGTCACCCTGTAAGACCACTTTCTCCGCTCCCCACACAAGAGCAGTTGGGGGTAGTAAAGAACTGAGGCCCCCTGACAAGCTGTTCTCAGTCAAGGGATAAATGGTGGCTATTACATGGGCCATTGCCTGATTTCCATAAAAGAGGGTCAGAGTTTAGAAACGGCATCAGATCCTCTGCAGACGATGACAAGCCAAAGCACCAGGAGCAGCAGGGCTTTTTTCACCACCAACACGTGGTCAGAGAGGATTTCCTTCACTCCTGACCTAGATGTTGGTATAGTGAACCAGGCTCTGCTCAGTCTAGCTTGGGTTACTGCAGCACGCCCCAAGGGCATCCAGAAATAGCAATGCTGTGTGATCTCCAGTGACCTCCCAGTTATCTCTGTGTGTGTAATTCAGGCTGTTAATTTTGACATATATTAGTTGTGGTTAGTTCATGACCTCCTTGCCTCACCTCCCCCTTGCTGTGATGGCTTGGCCACTGGGACTGTGGGAGATCAGACCACCTTCCCAGATGTGACTTGCTTGGGGCTTGTGGCAGGTCACTGCCGGGGGCGGGGCGGGGGAGGGGGAACCCCTTTGATCCTGAGCTTCTCTCCTTCCTGCCTGTGAGAGGCAAAGCTGCTGAGCCCTGATGCCCTGAAAATGCTGCAGCCCAAGGGGAAGCTAGGGAAGAGCCACAGGTAGAAACTACTTCATATGCACATACTCCTACAGCAACAGATACCACCGCTCATGAATTAAACATCAAATAAATACACTTCTTAATTTACGGTTATTTCCAAGAGGTCTTAGAAAACTCTGCAAAAATAAAACCTCTGTACAAGACCTAGAGCTTGTGCCTGAGCCTTGGAGTGTTGTAGTTGAGCCTGTCGGGCTGTCACTGTTACGTTGCTGCATCGCTTTGTAAGTATCACATCTGGTTTAGCATTTTGAGCTATGTCAGGCTGACTCACAAATCAAAACTGATATACAGAATAGGAGACTTTTTGATTATGGCAAAATAACTCTGTCTGAAATGCCATTTTTTGAAAACTTATTGTTGATTCCTATGATTTAAGTCAGAAAGAGTTTAGAGCTGGGTTTGCAAAGGTCCAGAGGCACGTATAGGCAGTGGGAATGCCACAGATGCTGAAGCACAGCAGACACTGAGCCTGTGTGCAGACCAATGCAAAGCAGGTGCCTAAATCACTTGGGGCTCTTTGTAAGAGGCTTTTTGTCACAAACTTCCACTAGCGTTAGACTATGAGAGAATGATCTGCAGTAGAGCTGCTCCATTATGGCTCCTTCTGTGGGGCAGAACAGCTGACAGAAAGGGAAGCAATGTTCTGAACTTCCTTCGGGTTTTGTGCGAGGCTATGACCCCTCTGATGCCAGTCAGTCCAGCCCTCCAATGTCCACAGACCACTGTGGCACCTGCTGTTACTCAGAGAGATGCCTGACGGTACCCCACAGTGGCAGAGAGCAGTTCTGGGCTCAAAGCCCTTCTTGGCTTTTGGGGGGAAATGAGCACACGCGTTTCTTCCCGACTTTGCTCAGAGAATGTGAAAGGCACCAAATCAGTGGATGGAGGAGTGTGATCTCCTTGGCCTTCTTTAAATGCCATACTTCCCTAAATAAACCGAAAATTTGCATATTCCCTTAGCAGAAAATGTCGTTCCTTGCATATTTCATGAAGACACTGGATTTGATTTGAAACCAGTGGCAGTGTAGTTACCAGCTGCCTGCCAGTACTGGGGCAGTTATGCAAAGGACGTAACTACCCAAGAGCTGCTGATTTGGGTCAAGATTCTCCGGGGATCCTCAGCCAGAAAGGTTTCAGAAATACTAAATTTGCAATCTGTTTCTAGACCAGCATCTATTCTCTTTTGCTACAAGACCTGATTACTTTGGGGAAGAATTTTTCAAGTTACAGCTTGGTTTTATTGGTTATGACTTATATTTTCAGCTATCTAAACAACCTGTTTATTAGCTTCTTGTCCTTCCATAGTGGTGGCGTAATGGCAGCATTGGCTGCTGCTAGTTTTGTTCCATAAAAGTAACATTTTTCTGGTTGTTAATCAAAACCACCATTATTCTTTCCAAACTAGAGATGGGACTGGATGATCCTGGGACAAAGGCATTGATCCAAATGGGATTTTTCCTTTTCAGTGTGGGCTCAAGCTACAATTAATCACCTTTTCTTTCAGTGGAATATACTGGCTTCTGTAAAGGAGCTTTTTCACCTCTCAGAGGGAACTAAAAAAGCAGAGTGTTTTATTATGCCTTGGATCACTGATGAGGAAAGGCACATTTGTACGATTCACTGAGCAAGTATTTTGGTCTATTTCTTGTTACAGACAAATTATATGGTTATATGTAATCTACTACACAAAGCATTCAGATGTTACATAAAATCAATACAGCACTTTCTGAAAAGAAACATACATTTTAATGCCTTTATTATTTTTCTTGTGACCAAAAAGGGGAAAAAGATCCTTGTGCTGTAAAACAGAAACCATTCAAGGGTTGTTACTTATTGTTGTATTGCTCTTACTGCAGGGAAAATAGTAGTAATTTAAAAAAAAAATCATTTCTGCATGATCTGCTGTTGCGTGAGCTGATAAAATATGTTCTTTCTGTACGTGCAGCACATAAGGAATGCTTGCTGCCCATGTGGTCTCTTTAGGGCCCTCGTGATAGGATTTCTATGGTAGCAACTTGTGAAGCAGAAGAAGCGAGGGAGTTACTGACTGCTGTGAAACCGTGACGTTTACATCCTGCCTGTATATAAACCCAGCACAAAGTAGAACAGGAAAAGCATTTAGCAACATGCTGCCCGTATGGGAATCCTGGATATCATATGGAAGGCTGCAGTTGAGCTCTACTGATTTACACCGCTTTCAGGGCTGCGTAGTGCTTTGTACAAACCTTTGCTGTGACATATGACACAGAGCCCAGGAATGTGCACCAGAGGGTATTGCTGAAGCAGGAGGAGGTGCTTCACCACAGCAGGATTAAAGGACTCGTGTGGTTCCTTTACCATGAGAAAACAGGTCTTCGATGCTGCAGCGGTATATTTCATTCCACATGTGAGTCACCCCAGCACACGAAGAGACAGAGGGATTTCTGCTTATCGAATCCTCTGGCAGTATTTTCAATATAGCACATCGTATCGCTTGCACTGGGCTAGCTCCTCGGGTGGCTCGCATTAAAAGCTTCCTCAATACTAAAAAGCATCAGTAGGCCTGCCACAGCCAGCATGACTTCAGCTACGCCTTAACGCATGCATGCATTCCTTGACAAACCACCTTAAATGAGAAGATGCCTGTTTGGTTTGGCCTGTGTCTTTCCAAAGACTTCACAGATTTTTGCTGGTTTTGGTGTAGAACCCTAAAAGCTGTGTGAATGAGCAGTCCCCATGCCAGCAGGTCGCTTCCACACTGCCTTGCATCAGTTCTGGTGACTGAAAGGCAGATGTTACCTTACCTGTGTCTGTGGGCTTGTGTGTATGTGCTATGTACATGCACACACGTCTTCTTTCTCTTTTTTTTCTCATAATAATAATCTCTTCTCAGTATCTCAACCAATAAGGAAAATAAAACACTTAGAAGACAAGTGAGGTACAGAAGAGTTTCATGATCAGATTAATAATGAGAAAGCATAATTTCCTCTACAAAGAGTTATAGCCCTGTATTTAATGCCTGACTGTTATGTTTTTAGGGATAGTGTTCACAGTTGGATTGGGTATAAACAGCATGTCCTTTGGCTATTAAACCTTATAGCATTTAACTTCTCTTAAGGACAGTATTACAGACACTGGATCAAACATTGGGTCAAACATTGGCCATTTGATCAAATGCGATTTGATCAGATTTCTAAGCTATGTGCCCACAGTCCCTGTGTCCCGTGAACACTAATAAATTCTAACACGTGTTGCACACAAGCCAGAAGTGTATCCTTGTGGCCAAGAAGGTCAATGGTGTCCTGTGGTGCATTAAGAGCGTGGCCAGTAGGTCAAAGGGGGTTATCCTCCCCCTCTGCTTTGCCTTGGTGAGGCCACATCTGCAGTTCTGTGTTCCCTAGTTCAAGAAAGGCAGGAAACTACTCAAGAGAGTTCAGTGGAGGGCTACAAAGGTGATGAGGGGACTGGAGCATCTCTCGTGTGAGGAAAGGCTGAGAGAGCTGGGGCTGTTTAGCCTGGAGAAGACTGGGTGGGGATCTGATCAATGCTTATAAATATCTAAAGGGTGGTCATCAATACAATGGAGACAGACTTTTCTCAGTGCTGCCCAGTGACAGGACAAAGGACAATGGGCACAAACTAGAACATGGGAAGTTCCATCTGAACATGAGAAAAAAACGTCCTCACTGTGAGGGTGACAGAGCATTGCAACAGGCTGCCCAGAGAGGTTGTGGAGTCTCCTTCTCTGGGCATATTCAAAACCCACCTGGACACGATCCTCTGCAATCTGCTCTTGGTGTTCCTGTTTTAGCAGGGGGGCTGGACTAGATGATCTCCAGAGGTACTTCCCAACCCTGACAGTTCTGGAATTCCGTGATTCAGCTTGAGGGACATAAGCGCCCCTTTTTCAGCTGCAGAGTATGTACATCACTTGCTTTAATCGTCTCTAAGGATTTCAGCTTTAATAGCCAAAATGATAAACATTTTGAAATGCAAGTTTTTTATGCCTTAATGTTGTGGTGTTTGCAAGCAAACACCCAAACACTGAATTTTCATACCTGGCTTCTTCAATTTCATTCATCAATACAAATGCTGATTTTGAGGATTAATTGAAGTCAAGTATTAAAACTCCTATGGATCTCAGTGGGAATAGGAGCAATCCAATATCTTAACAAAAAACCCAAACTCAAACCAAAAAGACATGTTTTCAATAGCTGACATACAGCGCAAAATATTCAGCTGATTGATTCAGGTCATTAAGCAGCACACGGATGAATGTTCAAATTATTCAAATTAAAAATGGATCATTTTAATATAAAACTTCCTGAGTGGCAAGTTCTCAAACTACTACGTGATCCTGGTGAATACTGCTTAATCAAGCCTCATTCCCATGCTGTAATTTCTCCACAGATGCATGTTTTTGCCCTCAGGTAGAAACAGGGGCAACTTCAAATTTAGCACGTCAGGTTGAGGGCAACGGTTCCTCCCCTGAGCTTAGTCTCTAGCAACAGCTGGTAGAGAACAAGAATAGTAGAAGAATAAAAAAACAGTGATTAAAAATATCAATAAACTACACCCTGAAAGATCGCCACGGAATGAGTGAGCATTGACTATCTTCGTTTTGTGAATGGGAGAATCCAGGCAGAAAGATAATGACTTGGTAATAGAGGAAGGTAGGTCTCCAGGCAGGGCTGGAAAGAAAAGCTGGAGCTGCATGTTCCTATCCACCACAGCACAGGTCCCTCAAACACAGCCCATGAGCTCCTACCTGTGGCCTGTGAAACCTCTAAATACAGATCACAAGAAGAAGTAAAATAAGCCATCCTTGACAGAACAAGCTTGTTATGGAGGCCAAGGCAGCTATCGTCTCCGGTTCAGCATGGCCTTGCCTGTGAATTGTTGCACAGTCCCCAGCCTGAGGGGGAACCAGCAAATTAGCCTGCCTGAATGAAGGAAACACTGGGACTTCTGGCATGGGGGCAGGTAGTGGGAATGAGCTCCAAGGACTTCCCAAAGATACTTTATGCTATTTTGCTGTGATGAGCAGATCAAATCTATAGTTCCAGTTCTACAACTCAGTGCTAAATATGCACAGCATTTTATTTCCCTTTCATTCCTGAAATGTTGCATGGATGCCAAACTAATCAAGAGCTGTAATAGCAAATCAAGAGGCTATAGAATAAATCTTGTTATCACAATCCATTCTTTGTATATTAAGCATCATTCGATGTTAACAATGGCTAAAAATCATTACAAACAGTAAGACAACAGCCAATGCTAAACCACAGGAATAAAAGATTAACTGGGATGAAAAGGGAGATGTGTTTACATCCATTGTTTTTACACAAATATGGGCTTGTGTAAGAGCGTACTTGTTTTTTGCATGGCAGGCGAAGTTTTCAGGGGCAGCGGCTAGATCACGTCCTTTCCCATGTGCTTATCAAGGCTGCCCATGAAAAAATGGTTCTAAGTGACCAAAAAATAAAAGGGCAGGGAATTCTCAAGTGAGATCATCAGGTATTCTGGTTGCCTGCACATATGTAAAGTTTTTAGTGACCTTAGCAGCAGTTACATAAGCATATGGAGAGAAAAACAAACTCATATTAAATGCTGTAACACATATGGTCTCCTGACAGGATGTTCCAATCCATGCAGTGATTTTACAGTCCATATGCACTGTACAGCAGTTCTTCGGTCTCAAAGCAGGAGTCAAAAATAGCTTATCAGCATGAACTCCACATTCTTTTATCTTTTATGGACAGTCTCCACATTAATATTGAAATACATAATACACTATGGCTAGCTGGGTTTAACATCAGAAAAATGCCATCTGTGTGGGGCTTGATCTTACTAGCTGGTAACATCACATGTGATATACAATATATCTTATGCAAAAACCCAGCATTTGGAATAAGTATTTTCCTGCGGTATCCCATGAAGCACTTAAAGGTAAGGAAAGTATGATCCACAATTTTAGCTTGTTTGGGCAGGGAGTACCTGGACAGCATGGAGGGAGCACCATGCTGAATGGGAGGAGTGTCCTCAAAAAGGGGAATATGTCTCCTGGGCTAGCTAGGGTCGCACAGCGTAAAGACTACACCAGACCTCTCCTTTCCAGCCTCAAAGATGAATCCAGTCAGAATCTCATCCCAGGATGTGATTGCCAAAGGATGCCAAAGGATGTAGAAGTGCTAAGTTGTACCGAAGCTAAGTTTTCCTGCTTTGAAATACACCCATCCAGGACTGAGTACTATGATCCGCAATGTGTTGGTCATACAAAAGATTCACTGACGGGACCGAGCCCAGCAGCCAACACTTTGGGAGTCAGTCCGAGGACCTTGTTTCCAGCATCACATTTGGTGGAGTTAGACACTCCGGTGTGACACCCTGTGCTGGTTACGCAGCCAAACACCTGCCAGACTGCGGGCTGGGTGGAATCAAACTACAAAAGCCTTTCCAAAACCACCAAGAAAACGTAAGCGTGCTCTGAGCGAAGCCGCGTCTCCTGGAGCCCCGCGCAGCCCGGAGCCGCCCGTCCCCGGCGCAGCCCGGAGCGCGGGGCAGCCCGTCCCCAGCGCAGAGGCAGCGGGCAGACCTC
>VZTU01008650.1:302725-356113 GCA_013400835.1 Zapornia atra
TGGGGGCGCTGCGCGGGGCTCAAGCGGCGCTGGCGCTGCTGCTGGCGGCAACGCTGGCCCCGGGGCCGGCGCGGCCGCACCCGCAGTGCCTGGACTTCAAGCCGCCGTTCCGGCCGCCGCGGCCCCTCGCCTTCTGCCGGCGCTACACCGACTTCGGCTGCTGCGACCCGCGCCGCGACCGCGCCCTGCTCCAGCGCTTCTACCGCCTCAGCGCCCGCCTCGACGGGCCCAGCTACGCCGCCTGCTCCGGGCACCTGCAGGACCTGCTCTGCCAGGTGAGGCATCGGGCCCTCCGAGCAGCCCGCCTCCCGTACGGGGCTCCACGGAGCTGTTGCTGCACGGGGGGCTTCAGCCCCTGCCGCGGGGCTGTGGTCCGGGCATGGTTGCTTTTCCCCAGGTGCGGGCGCATCCTGCTGTGCAGGGTTGCATCGAGCCCACGTATGGATGCTTCATCCCAGGCGTGGGTGCACCGGTCCGTGGGGGGTACAGCTGGTGCAGGGATAGGCACTCTGGACCTCACAAGAGTGCACGAGCCTAAGAATGATTGTATCCATCTGCGCAGGCACAGGGGGCTGTGGGCAGCCCAGGGGTGTGTGAGCCATGGTGTTAGTGCTTGGCCCAGGCAGGGTTACACAGACCCCCACACAGGTGCATCAGTCGTCGCACTAGTGCCCAGACCCAGGCAGGAATGTGTTGGCTCACCTAAGGGTGCGCCAGGGAGTAGTGCAGCAGCCTAGATGTGCTCCCAGGCACTGTTGGGATCGACTGTCCATCATTAGGTTTCTCAGTGGACTTTTCTGCCTTTGGCTGGTGTTTAAAAGAGGAATAGGGATGTTGTTTTGCTTTAATTCCTGAGTGGCAATGCTCTGAGGTGGGTGTATGGGCACAATTTGCAGACTCCCCTCATCCTTCCCGGTTTAGATCCTTGGACCTGGTGAAGACACCCAGGAGGGGATGGGCCTGCACAGAACATGCTCCTTGTTATTCCCAACTCATGGTATCCGGTGGGTTTTCTTTGTACTGGGTTGCAGCACCCTGAGATGCTTTTAGCGTGTGCCAGGTGCTAGCAATCTTGATGGTAGGTGTAGGGTAATGCCTGAGGATGTGGCCTAGAAACTGCTGTGGTGGCCATCCCCCACAGGGGAAATTTCCACTCAGGGTTGGTGTTCTGCGGCCAGATAGGATAACAGGATGATCACAGTCTGCGCAGAGTGAGGCGCCTGACCCTATCACCAGTGGTGGCCTCGTATCTATGAAAATGCCCCCGAGACAGAGCAGTGGCAGCTCTGCTGTGCAAGTGTAAATCTTAAATTAATTCAGACAGTGGAGTCTTGTCTGCTGTGCTCAGATGGGATCAAAGTGGCTTTTCAGAAATCCTGCTCTTAGCATTTTGCAGGCTAGCTCTTGTGTTCCTAAAAGTGTGAAGAGAAAACCAACCCTTTTTCTCAACAGCTTCTAGAGATTTGACTTTTATTTCATCTCCCATTATACTGGAAGTAAAAAGCCTTTGAGTATATTCCTGAAACAAGTGGTGTCCAAGAGTCCATTTGCAGATAGGAAACCAGCAGTGCCTGCTAAGCCCTCCTTCTGCCTCTGTCAGTCTCCCGTGTACATCAGAAACCCGAGCGTTGAAAATTTGTTCAGAAGCAGTGAATTATTTCAGTGTGGGAAAAAGTGATTCACTGAAATGTTCTGATGAGCTCAGTGCATCACCAGCCCAGACGTGGCTACAAACCACTGCCTCTGGCTGCACAAGCACGAAATAGAAGTTCAGGCATTGCAGACACTCCAGAACACTCTGCTTACATTCATTCGTTATGTATACAATTTCTGTCCTAGCCCTGAAATAATGAGTTTCTGTGACTTATTCAGCACACTTCTGTCTCTTTCTGCTCACAATTTGTGATTTCTCTCAAATGCGATCAAATTATTTCTACAAGTGTCTCAGCTTGTGGTGAGGATTCCTACCTTCTCTTAAACCGTGAGTTGCTACGTGGTGCTGTTTCTGTTGCTTGTGGAAGGACAAATGGAGGAACAGCAACATCCTTCCCTCCATGCTACCCATGATCCCTCAGCCCCAAAGCAGGGTTTCCCCCCACCCAGAAGCAGGCTGAGCCTTTGGCCTTGGAGGTAAGGAGTGCTGCGGAGGGACATCTCCCTGCCTACACCACAGCCTTAACACACTGAGGTATTTTGAGGGGGGCAGCAAATGTGTGTGGGTATGGATTATCGTGCAATGGGATACAGGGCATTGGACTGCAGGAGAGCAGATGCCTCTTTCTGCTTCATGGGGAACATCTTGCTTAAAGGCTTGAGCTTCCAGCTGGAGATGAATGGGGAATTTCAGGGATTATGTGAATGTTAGAAATTATCCCAAGGAGTCCCATTGCTTCCTCTGGGCTGACAGCAGCAGTAAAAACATTGGTTGATGTGGGTGTTCATCCAAATTTAGACTGTTGCAATTCCTCAGATAAATAGCTGCCTCTGAATTCCTGGAACAGGAATGGATTTGGCTAACTTGTCTTATGTCACTTGGTTTATTTTCTGATGAGTTATTTTCATAGTGTGAGCTTGTTCCAGTTACTGATCATCAGCCCATTAGTTTGCTTGGTCTCTGGACCACCTCATAGCTTAAAATGAAGGAACAGACCACATTATTTGGAAATGAGAATTTACATCTATTAGTGATGCTGGTCTGTGACTGAGCATAGAGTTTCATGGTGTTTTGAGTCAGTGAATGTGAAAAGACGAGAAGGACCACAGCATTTGATTCAGAAGCGGGGAAATTCAGGATCAAGCATCAGGCTTCATCTCTTATGGAATCTGGAAGATACTTTAAATGTATCTGGAAGATACCCCAGACACATACTGGAGGGAATGGTCTGGCTAGGGAATGGTCAGGCTAGGGAATGGTCTCTATACATCACTGCCAGCAGAATGCCACTGTGAACAGCCGTTAGCCACTGGGAATTTGGTAAGGAGTGCAGAAGTCATCCACAACTGCTGTTCAAAGACACCTGGGGCTGGGGTGAACAGTCCACAGTGGCAGAGGGACAGGGAAACCAAACCTCTGTGCTGCTTTTAATTCCAACGTCGAAGCCAGGATGTGATTTTGTAATGCCCAAGATCACTGCTTGTTTTGATGGAGGCACTGGGAAAAACAGGTACATGCCAATACTCAAGCAGTGGTCTTCCTCTCTCCAAGTGTGAAGCTCAGCAAGAGGCTGAGCTCCCATCCAGCTCTGCTTTCACATTCCTGGTTCATTTCGATTTGTTTTCTAAGGCCAAATCTTCAGTCATAACAACTGCATTGGCAAATGCTCCGGCTCTTTCCGTCCCTGGCACACCTCATGTAACCGAGCTGAGTGCCGTTACCCAATCTGCCTGCCTAATTCCAGTGTTTTGTGTCACACGCAATTGCCTTTTCACCACATTAATTTCTGCTAATTTGAAGGCACAATAACCTTGATTTTGCAATGAATGGCTTGACTTTCCAGGAGGAAGGCTTATTGTATACTAGTGATCTGTTATATGGCCTCTTGGTTTATTAGCATATGTAATGGAAAATAAAATAATAATTAAACATTGTGTATACTTATGAGCTAATTTAAATACTTCAGTATCTCAGATGTGATATCTTTTCAGTTATTGAATAGTGCTACAATGTGCATTAAGAAATAGCTCCCTATAGATTTAGAACCAGCTCCCTATAATTATTTTTTTTAAACTAGGCTGATTTTGCTTGGAAGAAATGCCATCTAGGAAATAAAAAAATGCAGAATTTATTCCAGAAAGATAGTTTCTCTTCCTAGCTTTTTTGCCTCAGTTATTTATTTGTCCTGTGAAAATAACCAAGCCGACACTGAATCATGTTATTTGGAGAGCACTTTTGAGATGCTAGTTGGGAAGATGCATTACAGCTGGAAAATGTTGTGTGTTTATTACAAGGAAAAGTCCTTGCAAAGTAGAACTGAGTCACTTTGGTCAGTCTGTAATTTACAGACTATGTTACTGGATTGCAGTGGCTTTTTTCATGAGGAAAATGCGTCTGTCAGAATTCTCAAAGTGGAGAATACAATAAACTATGTGAGCCTGGTTCAGACCTTGAATTGTGCAGTTGTGCAGTAGCCACTGCCTGTGGACCTTGCCTGGCTCATGGCCATTTGGTGCTCACTGTCTGAAATCCTGTAGCCTGAGCATCACCCACAGAACTTGGTGACTAGTGTCATGATCACAAGATTCATTTCACTGCTTCTAATCAGGTATATAAAGTGTCTGTAGGCAAATACCCACCAGCAAAGGCTGCTGGACCCAAGCAAGGCCTCTGTGTGCAGTGACAGTATCCCAACCTTTCCCATTCCCTCGACCTTGAGATGCAAGACCTGAGTCTGCTTAGCTAGCTCCTTGGTTTCACTGCCGTGCCATGCTATGGTGTATCTGCTCATTATTTCATAGATAAAGTCAGAGCATCCAAGGTAGAAAAGTCTTTTTTTCACCAGTACGGTCTACTGGGGTGATGTAGCAAGATATGTGCCATTGCTGGTTTTCTTATATTAGTGCTATGGCTGGAATAATTGAGTAACAGCATGAGGAAGCCAGCTTTCACCAGGAATATTGAAGATCATTTCTATGAAGGCTGAGATAAATCCCCTTTCTAAGATCTTTTGCTCTGTTAATGTATTTTCAGAATAAGCCACAACATATGTTGCAATTAAAGTGAAATTTCTCCAATTAGTATTGCTGCTTCACTGTTTCCAATCTTGTCCAAGAAGTTTTTCTCTCTCCCTTTAGGAATGCTCTCCATATGCAGCTCACTTGTATGATGCTGAGGATCCTTCCACCCCTGTGCGGACAATACCAGGACTCTGCCAAGACTACTGTTTGCAAGTGTGGCAGAAATGCCGCTCCATTTTTCGCTTTCTCTCTGCGGACCGAGAGTTAATTGCACTGGAGAACAACGTGGCAAAATTCTGCCGTTATCTGTCCTTGGAGGACACAGACTACTGCTTCCCACACCTGCTGGCTAACCAGAACCTTAACCAAAACCTGGGGCTAGTGACCGCCGACGTGGAGGGCTGTCTCCAGCTGTGCCTCATGGAGGTCGCCAACGGGCTACGCAATCCCGTTGCGATGGTGCACGCCAACGATGGTACCCACAGGTTCTTCATTGCGGAGCAGGTCGGCTTGGTGTGGACCTACCTCCCCGATCAATCCAGGCTCGAAAAGCCATTTCTGAACATCAGCGAAGCCGTACTTACCTCACCTTGGGAAGGAGACGAGAGAGGTTTTCTAGGTATTGTCTTCCATCCTAAATTCAAATTTAATGGTAAAGTGTATGTCTACTATTCAGTTGAAGTTCGTTATGAAGAGAGAATCCGAATCAGTGAGTTCAGAATTTCTGCTGCTGACATGAATGCTTTGGACCATGGTTCTGAAAGGTATTGTACACACATTTCTCTGGAAACTGTATTTAAGATCTCAGAGGGCAACTTGTGCATTTTTAAAGGCTATTAATGAATGAGACATAGTTAGTTTAATACTGTTCTTGCATTCCAGTGTGGTAGCAAGGTAGACCAAGTCCATGTCCAGCTTACCGAGACAGAGAATATCCGTCCTCCATGAATGAACTCCAAGTGCTCAGGGATAACTTTAAGATTTCTCAGTTCTGGCGTGTGAGAAGATTTAACTGAACATCAATTAAACATTATTTACCATTAGTATTTTAGGGCTTGGGATTTTTTTTGTTGATTTTTATTTGGATTTGGGGTATTTTTTTGGTATTGTAATGATTACCCTTTGAAATAGACTTTTGCAGAACAGGAGTGAAATTCATTCCAAAGCCAGAGGTTTCCAAAATCCTTGTAAACAAACTCGGTGATACCAGGCCCAGGATGGATTTGGCCCCACATTTCTTTAGCTGAATATCAGCTCAACCCTGTCATATTACAACTTAAATTACATAAAATGCAAACCACTGGGCTGCTGTTGAGTACATTTTGATTGGAAATGTCATTTGTTTGAGTCTGGCCCTGCAGTTGATGCACATTGATATGCACAGGTAGTGGGAGGCTTGTCTGAGTAGTCAGTCTATAGATTTATAACCTGTTGAAGAACATGTACCAAAACCAGTGATTTAACAGACCCTTTAATATTATTAATGGCAAGTTTTTCCTTTGTTACATGGATTATATTAGAGGCTTTCCAAATACTCAGCAGTGGGTGATTCTAGCTCAAAAACACACATAGCCTAATGATAGAAAGGGGATGCTTATTTATCAAAGAGTGACAACAATTCAGCGCTGTAGATGACAGGGAAGAGCAATTGAAATGTGGTCCTTGGGAAAGTGAGTCCAGAGGTGAAACCTGCAGATGTCAGGTCCCACGAGCTGCCTTGTTTAAAAACCCTCAGGCTCTGCGTTTGTAACATTTTCTCTGCTTATTTAGCTGATGGTTAGTATGGCAAAAGCTTAAGAAAACAAAATTGTGGTCCTGTTGTGCTTGTGTAGGCACAGCTCCCACTGACTTAATCCTGAGATGCTGCCCAAGAGGCAGCTTCAGACGACACATGGTGTGCATTGCCGTAGCAGGAAAGCATGTGTCTGTTTGTCCACAGATTTTTGTTCAATGTCGTTTTGTTTTCTTCCATCTTCTTTGGAAGGTTGAGGAGGATTTACATTTGTGTCTGTACAGGATCCTCCTTTGCTCCTGCTGCCAGCTGGAGTCTGTGCGCTCGCGCACCATTACCTTACCTCAGAGGTGGTGACGTTTAGCAGCAGGTGACAGAATAATTACATAGTTGGGTTCCTTCCCACAATTTGCAGTCTGATCACAAACTATCTGTACTTTCAGAACGGAAAAGAATTTGCTAGAAATAAGATGGTATTAGTGATTATTATTTGGTTTTGCAGCTATTAAGAGGCACTGTCAGCATGAAGTCTGGGGTTTTTTTTAGAGGCTGGAGTAAAATAAGCTTCTAATTATTATACCTGGGAACCTCCACTGCATGTATTTGTGGCCTTACCTTTCTCTAAGGTTATCCTTTTATATACTTCACCCTTTTCTTACTATGAAAGTGGTGCCAACTGCATAAAATAAACAGATAAAAGTAAGAGAGTAAGGTTTTAAAATTGAGGTAATGCTTGTTGGTGCTGCTTTGAATAACTGTTGTTAAAATGTTAATTTGTTGGTTGCTTTGAATCACTCTGTACGCTTGCAAAGTCCTGTGTACATAATTATCATTTAAGGATTCTTGTCTCTTTAAGAATTTAACAATTACTTAGTGTTTGAAAAGTTTTAGTTTTGCTTTAAAAGCGCCTGTCAGGATTGTGCCAAATGCTGTACAGATGTGCAAATGGACTGGAGTCCTTTCTATTGCAGTGTACAGGCTGATTTAAGATGAGATGCCTTTTCTTAAAAAAAAAGAAAAAAGAAAAGCTTAACAGGGAGGAAGGGTGAGTCATAGGATAAGTACAATTAATGATAAATATATTCTGTCACGTGGTATCCCAGGTCTTCCTTATTACACAATCTGGTGTTTCTGCAATCCAGAAAATACGTTGGAATTATTTAAGGTTAGAAAATCAGCAATGCCCAAGTAAAATTCAGTGATGTGGAGAAATTTGCAGCAAACCTGATCCGTTGCTGTTTCCATGTGTCAAAGGCAATGTTGGCGTGAGGCTGCTCCGCCCTGTGCTTGGGGCTTGTGCAGTCAGTAATGCCTCCTCCCTGCTTTCCCTTAGGATAATCCTGGAAATAGATGAACCTGCGTCCAACCATAATGGAGGAGAGCTGCTCTTCGGAGATGATGGATATCTCTATATATTTACTGGAGATGGAGGCATGGCAGGGGATCCTTTCGGGACCTTTGGAAACGCCCAGAATAAGTAAGAGTGGTCCTGCCCTACAGCAGCTCCAAGCCATCTGTGGCCAGCAGGGGTGGAAAGTGGGTGCCATCTGAAGGCTGTTCAGTGGCCCAAGGCAAATTAAAGCCTCATGAAACAGTTGGGTTTTTTTCAGAAATATCAATAGATTTGTCTTTTCCAAAACAGAAAGAACAAACCCCTCGGTTTTCCAAAAACCCCATCTCTGATGTTTGACCAAGGCCTAGTTTTAATTCTCTTTTTCCTTCTTTCCTTTCTTCTCTCAATACAGATCAACCTTGCTGGGCAAAGTGCTGCGGATCGATGTGAATAACAATGACCGTGGGCCTCTGTACCGAATCCCTCCTGACAACCCTTTTCTTAATGACCCTAAGGCTCGCCCCGAAATCTATGCGTATGGAGTGAGAAATATGTGGCGCTGCTCTTTCGATAGGGGCGAACCTCAAACCAAGGAGGGGAAAGGGCGGCTCTTCTGCGGAGACGTCGGACAGAATAAATATGAAGAAATCGATATTGTTGAGAAAGGGAAAAATTACGGCTGGAGAGCAAGGGAAGGATTCAGCTGCTACGATAAAAAACTTTGTGCCAATTCTTCAATGGGTAGATAGATGTTCTCCCTACACTACCTGTCTTACACCGTGCAGTTTTCTGTGCTGTCGTTTTTAATTCCTGCCTTCAAAGCCTGGCTACTTGGTGGGAAACACACATTTCCAAGATGTAAATCTGTGCAGTCCCAGTATAGAAGGGAACTGACTTGTGGATAAATATTGAAAGCCCAAATGTTGCTATTTTTGAGTTTGGAGGAAAATGAAATGTGCTAGCTGTTGCTTTTCTAGACGATCTGTGTTATTAGTCAAATTACCTGGTAATTCCGTGATTTAGGGTGACAGTTTCATCTTTTCCACAAAAAATAAGCTTCCCTGCAGAAGCCAGAAAAATTTGCAGCAATTGTATTTTTCCTCTATAACTCAGAAGTAGTGTCCTTATTTTAAAAACAAGAACGAAACACCTTGTGTAAGCTGGCTGAGCAGTATGCAGGCTGCCCACTCTGTAGGTAACTTTACGGTGTGTTTTTATTCTTTTAGCTATGCCAAAAAAGAAAACTTTTTTTTTCCCAAAAAATTTTCCAAACTTTGATTCAATGGTATTTGCTGGCTGGCTAAATTCCAGTGCACGAGTGAAGTCAAGAGTGTTTTGTGTTGCGAGGTCTGGCATGGAGCACATCTTGTGCTGGAACATCACCCCAGAGATCCAAGGGTGCAGTGGGCTGGCAATGATTTGCTCTAGCTGAGATTCTGTCTCTTCTGAGATTTTTTCTCTTCTATGTGCTAAAGGTTGCTGTTTGATTTCCTTCTTTTTATTAACTTAGTTTAACTTCCTTTTATTAGCTTAGCTACAAGTACAGTGGTAGTGATTAAGAGTTTTTAATAAAACTTTCGAAGAGCAGGGAGCAGATTTTTTGCAGCCCCTGTGCTGCAGCAGTTGTCAGAGAGCCCGTTTAGTGCTCTCCTGTGTGACAGCGCCTGCATGAGTGTTCGTGACTAACTCTTTACTGAGGTCTCCAGGGATTTGAAACAATTTCTGATGCCTTTAGAGACCCTTTTGTTAGATCAGTGAAATGTCACAGCCCCTTTAAAATGATAAGTGCAGCTGAAGTGTAGAAACCATCTACTTGAGATGAAATGCTCCTGGTTCTTCGCTTGCAGAGCTGCTGGCTTTGCTACTTGAGACATCTGCTACACGGGCACGAAGAAAGGCTGTGAGGAAGAGGAGGGGTGGGTACTGTGAAGAGATATCTGCAGAGTTTCAAAAGAAAGGGGAGGAAGCATCTAATGGACACCCTCAAACTCAGCACATTTCCCTCTGTTTCACTTCTGTCTTGTGTTTTAGCTTACATTGTGCAATGGATGTGCCAGAACTACATCTTGCCTGTGCCATACCATAAATATTTGATGGCTCTTTCAGGTTAAGCTCCCCTGTCCCAGAGAAACAGAAGCTATTTGCACTGACACCTGACATATCTTTTCATCAGCACCTGCAGTCTGGAGTTACCCATCCCTTCTTTCCGTGGATGGACTGACTCAAACCTCCGAATTCATAGCAAAACCAGCCAGGCTGAGTAGAAGTGGTCAAGAAGCAGCACTAGCAAAGCTGGGTCATAGCTGAATGAGAAGGGCTCAGCAGAACAATGAGGTGTCTGGTGGGCAACACACAGGGTTATCAGGGATTCATCTTATGCTGCAAGTAAAGCACTGACCAGTCTCTCAGAGATAGCTTGTCCTTGGTCAGTGCAGCCAGCTAGGCAGGGCTACTGAATGTGGTTCTGAAAAGGGGAGAATCAAACTCAACATGACTCTGTCAGCAGTTCATTTAATTAGAAGCTGCTTTAATGAACATGATAGTATCACCTAGTCTCAGAGCTATCCAGATAAACAGCTACTCTGCATAATGTATAAAACAAAGCAAGTCACAGATCTTTTCTCCTCTACAGATGATGTGCTTCCCATTTATGCGTATCCACACAAAATGGGGAAATCCGTTACAGGAGGCTATGTCTATCGGGGTTGTGAGTCTCCAAACTTGAATGGCCTGTACATATTTGGTGACTTTATGAGTGGGTAAGTAAATACTTCCAGTACTCACTAAGCTGTACGCCCAGCGAAAGTACCCCAGCAGTACTACACCGGCCTGTGAGTACACACGCAGTCCGGCCGCTGAGAATATGCTGCTACTTGCTGGCTGCAGGCACTGGGCAGAGCCTGACTGCTCATTACAGAGGGCCCACGTGGCGTGTTTTATATAACCTGTAGTCCATGGTGCTGTGCAGGAATGCAATCTTTGCATTCCAGCAGCTGTCAACATTGCTGATTTCCAGTACAAACGAAGGGGTAATGACATGATGTTTATTCCTGGAAATGGTGTAAAAAAAGCATTTGCATGCATCCTAAAAAAACGACCACTCTGTTGCAACCTTTCCAGACACCAAAGATACCGAAACTAAAAAAAAAAATAATACTGTCCAGCAGTGTCTCTGTGATGAGACAGGCATGAGCCTGCCTTGTTTTCCCCCCACATCCTCTGCTGTGTCTCACATGCAGTCCATGCACCGCCTGCCCTGGCTGATGGGCTGGTGCTGAGTTTGGGAGAGAGGCCACAGAGCTGTGGTGAAGCCAAATGCTGTGCCTCTCTGGCAAGGTCCCCCTTGTCTGACATCCCTTAAGCCCTCACGTATCATTTTTTCTTGTGCTGATGTAGCCCCTGAAAGACAAGGTGGTGTAGGGTTGTATAATATATGTGTTTTGATATTAATGGTCTTTTGTTTCTTGGAGGAGCTACAGTTCCTATAGCAGCTAATGCAGTTAGGAAGCATTAAATGTCCTTCCAGGTGTCCTGATTGATGGTCATAAATCATCTTCTTGGTTCCTTGGTGCAAGAGCTTTTTTGCCTTGCAGACGCCTGATGTCTTTGAAGGAGGATCGTGCAACCAGAGAATGGCAGTACAGTGAAATCTGCATGGGGACGGGACAGACGTGCATGTTCCCTGGGCTTATCAATAACTACTACCAGTACATCATTTCCTTTGCTGAAGATGAAGCAGGTAATTTTTAGCTTTATATCACACTGAATTACATGCTTGTGGTTTCTCTTTGGAGTAAAACACTTGGGAACGGGTCAGAGAGGTCCCCTGGGAGGCAGTGAGTGCTGGAGAGGCAGATCACGAGTCTGTCAGTCTTTAAAACGCAACTGAGTGAGGCTCCAAGTGTCTCCCAAATATCAAACCAAAGTCACAATACTGATTTTGAGGCCAGTGTGCCACACAGTGACTGCAGGGGGAATTGGAGAGACAGTTCCCTGGAGAACTGTCTGGGTGTGCTGCTTCCCGCTTGCCTACCCTCTGGAGGGATGGGGAGCAGCGGGGGGCCGGTACAATAAAGCCCGACTTAGAAATGAAATCTCCTTGCTCCCAGTACTGTGCTGTAGGGAGTGTGGTCCCTGAGAGGCTGGGACGCTGATACCCAAGTGAGAACAAGTCTGTGCTCTTGGCTAGTCAGGAAGGCTGTGCACATTAGTAATGGGTGCAGGAAAGCAGATGAAACGAACAATTACCAACCTGCCCACCCTGGCCTGCAGTATTTGCAGCTCTTGAGGTGAAGTGCAAGGAAAGCCCTATGTTAAGTCTCAAGCAAGGCATTGGCAAAAGGCTGCTTAAATCCATGTTTTACTAGTGCCAGCTGGGATTTTCCCTTGTGTGAGACTGAAGGATCAGTCTCAGTGGAGCTTTCCATTGCTGTGTTTTTAAGACTGGAGACAGTTTGCTTTCTAGGAGGGCGATGATGCGATTTGAAAAGGAGGAAATAGGGAATCCTGGGGTGAAAGCTGATAGTTGCTCCCCTTGGTTCTCCAGGGGTATGGTTAATTGCCCGGCACAGCAGCAGAGCAGGCAGAGCCAGCAGCCTGACAGAGGGTGGGGAGAGGATGACCCACACAATGTTTAGCTCCACTGCGAAGTAACCGTGCATGCAACTCCACAATGCAGGAGTGTGTCTTCAGCCCCAGTATGGGGAGGTCACCAGCACCCACTTCCAGAATGCCCTGGTTTTTAAACATCCATTTTTCCTGCAGATATGTCAGGTGTGGAAGTTGCATAGTGCATTGCATATCATGTAAATGCAAATTATATCATATAAAAGCAAATAATCCAAATTAAGTATTAGCTCAAAAGTTTGACATTGGAATTTTATCTATTTTGGAGTTAAAATCCATTTTCTTTAATGTTTAACACTTATGGAAGGTAGAGATGATTCTCAGTGCTGTGGTGAGGATACCTTACTCTCAAATCAGAATATCTTAGTTTAAATCAGCTTGTGCTGATTCAGAGGGTTGCCAAGTTCAGTATCAAGCTTTTAGTTGCTCACACACCTGGGGATCAGCATCTCCCTTGTCTTGTACCTGTGGGCAGATTCCGTGCAAGGGCAGGGGCAAATGCTGCTCCCCTTCTGCGCTGTGCTTTTCACACTTGCTTTGCATAAGAATAATGGAGCTGGGTGGAAATTTGGGCTGAGGTCTGTTCTCAGAGGTATTTTTTGTCTTGTGTTTGCTTTATTATATTGGAAAGCAATATGTTGATTATAGTGTAGTGAGTTTTCTTTATCTGCAGAGAACAGTCTTTCTCTGGCACATTTTTGGTAGCTGGGAATCTTTTTTTACAAGTTTATCACACAGTTTATTTTAACAAGCTTTTCTTCAGGGAAGCATTTGTTTTTTGGGGTTATTGCTGTGCTGAATGTTAATCTGGCTGGTGCAGTGGATGTGTTTGTGTGGTGGGGACACCCTTATTTTTGGCTCATTGTCCTTTGGCAGCTGAATGTGTCGGGCACCCCCCCAGGCACTGTGCTGTGTCTGTGGGGTGCCCGTGTGATATAACCTTTATGCCTCATGCCTGAGCATCCACATTTCTGCCTGATGATTTCTGGGAAAGGCATGAGATGTGAAGCACATGCAAAGTGCAGTGCCAGGTGTTTCCCATCCCTGTTTGGACCAAGGCTGCCTTTGGCCCATGGTTAATGGAGCCGACCAGAGAAGGGATGAAAGCATCCGGGGTGCCTGGGGGTGGCTGGTTTTTGCCCTAGGAGCATCTGTAAGAGCTCACAGCACAGGAGGGCTCACAAGAGGTTGGCACCTCAGCAGCCAGCAAGAGGTGCCACTGACTGCCCACATCGTCCTGTGCTTGCTCTGATCACTCTTCTCCTTCCCCTCTTCTCTTTGGGGTACCCATAGGAGGCCCAAATAAATCTGCCTTACTCACTAACCAGGTCTCTGCTGCCTCTTTTTTTTTTTTTTAATATTGAAAATTTATTTTTTCTCTTCAGTCTTTTCATTGAACTGCTCAAGCACTTGAGCTGGGAAAGGGGAGTGCCAGAGGGAATTCTTATCCCAGCGTCCCCTGCACAACAGGAGGAGAAGGATGGAAATGCACTTAAGAGAAAATATGTGAAATAAATGGTGATGGAAATTGTTAGGCTGAAGGTCAAACCCTATTCACGTGACCTGTCAGAGCTGTGATGAATCAAATGCCTTTCATGGAGATGCTTCTCAATTTGTGAGTGTGCTAGAGAAAGCAAAAGCAAAATCTTGGTCTCCTGTAATTGACCCCAAAAAAGTGCTTTAATCCAAAAGAGCAGAAGACAGTGTGAACATTCTGAATTTCCTTTCCTTTTGTTTTGCCAATAGGAATTCAGGGTTTCACTGTTTGGTAGTGAAGTTAAAGGGCATAGATCAGACTGAGAAAATAGCTGAAGCTAAAGCTGCAGTGGAAATTTGTCCAAACAATATTTCATGACAATATGTGAAAGCTCACATTCACTAAGAGTATGTTATGCCACTGGACTGCAGGTGAACTATCACTACAGACCTACCTTTTCTCCTCCAGTAGCCTGATTTCCATGTCAGGCCTAGGTTTCATGATACTCTCCGACTTCTGATGGAGAGTCAATGCCTTTGTGCTGTACAGGACAGAAGCTCCAAGGAGAGCTTTCATGGCTGTGTTTGGTTTGGTTTTTTTTTCCAGGGGAACTTTACTTCATGTCTACTGGCGTACCAAGTGCCACGGCTCCCCACGGAGTGGTGTACAAAGTGGTGGACACATCTAGGTATGAGATGATTTCCTTGCAAAGCTCAAGTGTGGTGTGGTGTGTCCAGGTGTGGGTGTGATGAATGATGCTGACCCACTAACTAGCTCTTATCTCATGCTTTGGACCTTGATCAAGGAATGGCTGGAGCAACCTATTGTGGGAGTCTACAGTGCCTGGTGATCACCAAATTGTTACAGGGCCTACTGGTGTTACATGGGTTGGGAGATTGGTCCTTGAAAGCTACAGGGCTATGAGTGGCTTATCTTTGTCAGGCAAGATTTCTCTAGATCACTGCCCAGAAGGAGGCAGCTTTTCACAAGGTGTTTGTTCTCAGCTCCTCTGCATCCCTTGTAGCCAGCTGCATCTCTCCTAAGAGCCCTGTGCCCAGGCAGCTGCAGCTGAAGCTGACCCAGTGTGACCTACAGTGCTTTCTCAGGCAAAACAGGAATGAATGTCAAAAAGCACATTCTTTTTTGTGTTTCAAGGAGGAAAATGGTTTGGACAAGGGAAGAAAACAATTGTTACACCTTCTGGATCCCACGTGCGCATATCTGCAGACTGGGCAAGGCAGGGAATAGTTGTGTTTTATGAGAGGACTTCTAGCTGTTTTTTCCATCTTCTTCTTTCTTAAGCATTACTATTATTGGCAACACACCAAACTACTTTCAGCCAGACATGTAGAGTGAGACTTTTGTAGCTTTTATTTTTTTTAAGCGGATTAAATGTACAACTTTAGCTATCTGAGCATTTTGAACCAAACCTATTTTCTGGTTTTGTGTTGGAACCAGACCCCAAAGTTAAAGAGCCCCCAGAGCTGCCACGTGTTTTCCTCTGATTCTCCTGTCAAGAGCATTTTCCATTATCTAACACAGTTCCTGTAAACTGTGTATTAGGAGGCTGGTATTACGCAACATTTGCAAAAATAAAGACAGCAGAAGTCAGCAGAAAGTCGTAAGTTTAAGTTTAAAAAGAAGTTTCTTTAGCATGTCAATACAAATAAGAAAGAGCTCAGGAAAAAATCATGAAAGTAAGGAATGTCCCTGTGGCAATAGTTGAGAGGGGAGCTCTTTGCCTTCCACAGAAATGCAAATGCAAACAGTCTAATTACAAAGGATTTATACTCTCCAAATGCAAACATCGTGCATTTTCGAACCAGCTGAAAACCTCTGCAGAAAGCTGCAGATTAAGGAGCCAGTCAGCATAGGAAAAAGTGATGATGAATTGGATGTAACTTCTCAGAAGTGAGATTTACCTCCATGACAAACAAATTTGTGTCAAAATCATGTGTCACATAGTAAGAGGCAGTCTGTAGGAGACACTCAGAGCTGTTTTTGTTTGAAACTAATGCATTTTGGGGGCTATTTGTAGTTAGTCTTTTGCTTGGGCTTTGTGTACAAATGATAGTGTGTTATTTTGCTTCTCTGAAGGCAGCCTGCAAACTTGCATACATGTGACCTTTATGTCAGATGGTCAGCATATACTGTGTTTTGTGATTTTTATTTTCAGTTTGATTAATTTCTTTCTATAATGCTTGAACCTGCCAGTGTTTTATTCCCTTAACGGATTCAGCAATGGCAAGTGAAAACACAGCCAGAAGACTCCACTGCCTTGTGAATACTTGGACTTTGATCAACGGAGATATATGATTGTTTAATTATGTTTTCTACTGTAAGAGATTACTTGGATCATTTAAACAGACTTTTTTTTTTTTCCAGTGAGGATTACATTCACTGAAGAATAATGGGAAGCAAAGACTCATGATGCCAGGAGAAAGGAATTAATTGTGCGCTGTATGTGTCCCTCTTTTCTCAGGAGAGCACCACCAGGAAAATGCCGAGTTGAGCCATCGCCAGTGAAAGTAAAAAGCAAGCTCATACAGTTTGTGCCAAAGGAGAGTAAGTGTCACTGTTGCTGATTATTACTGGTGCATGATAGCTGGCAGTAAATACAAACTCCAGGCATGCACTATCTCTGTGCATGGGGACCACCCAGAACTTGATCCTTCAGAGTATCCTCAGAATTAATTCTTACCAGTTGTTTTGGATCTGAAGGGTTGTTTCAAATAAGGCATAAGGTATTTCCCCTCTCCTGGACATGTGAGATCTCTATAGTTTCTGCCCCTGTACATTTTCCATGCTACATCATAACAGTTTCATTACCACTAGTTTGGTTTCCCCATAACTGTTTCTGTACTGAGATCCTGTCCTGGATGTGCTTTTCAGTGATAAGTGGGTTTTTGCATGCAGTGCCTTCAAGTAGTGGGGAACACTTCAGGAGCTGAAGGATACGACGGCTGCACCGTTAGGAAGTAGCTCACTGAGCAAGATGAGGGCTGAATCATCATTAGCTCTAAGTGAGAGAATACGGGATGAGAAATGCTCCCAAAAGATCAGCTGCTCAGGTGAACTTTTGGCTTATCCAAACCCTCCAGGGTTTTTTGTTTGCCTCACACTGAATGAAGGATTGTACTGCTAAAGCTGGAGTAGTCAGTGATGTAGCTGAATCTGCAGCAAGCCAAGCACTACGTATGTTAAGTGCAAAAACCTAAATACACTATTAGGATCTCAAAATTAGATTAGGCAGCATCACCTTTCTTTTCCTCTGTGCATTTTGTTTACACATGCAGATACCTCAGCAGTATTCTCACAACTTTGTCATGAAGTTAATATTACTGTAGGAACTGTAATGTCAGAATACTCTCATTTAATTTTTAATTCCATTACTCACATTACTCTGCACTTGAGTCATTTGCAGCTCCTACAGCTTTGACTTCAGGGGGATTGAGGGCACTCAGCACCTTGCAAGTTTGAGTCTTTAAGATGGAACGGCTGATTATGAACTGTTGGCATGCCTGAGCACCCAGTGTGTCTTCAGAAACGTTCTCCTTTGCAAGCCCTGCACGCAGTTTCCAAAATTGGTTACCTGTTCATGTTCAACCAGCTTTGTCTCTGTTTCTGCTTATGTATTTCTCTCTACACAAGTCCTAAGTTCAGATTTTTAAACTACACATATAACTAAATCTTTTGGGTTTGTTTACAAGGTAATTTTCATCATAAAATAAAACATCGAAACAGCGGGAGAGATTCCGCTAAGTGTCTCAAGAACTAAATTCATGTGTAGGTGAAAACCAAGCATGAAGATTTTGATTCAGTAGCAAACAGACAGAGTGTGAGCTGTGAATATTTTGCTATTTTGGTTAGTGCTTAGTGTGAATGTAACAGAACAGCCAAGGCATGCGGCTTGCATTAGCTGGATGAGTGCATTTGTTGGAAGTGTGTGTAATAAATAGCTTGACGAAGAGTAATACATAATAACAACTTGATTCTGTGAGCTAAAAAGCACTCCCAGGTGGCCATTAGCTTCCATGCAGTGCTACATATCATTATGTGAGTTCCAGGATTTTTAAGTGCTTTGCCAGAGCCGGCTCCAGCAACTGAGGTGTGCACAGGTTAGGCTTTCACATCTATTTCTTGTCTTCAGAATCTCAGCTTCCAGAGAAAGGAAATCTTTTTATGCCATGAATACAATTCTGCCCCAAATAGGGTTAGCTGGAAAAACTGGACCAGTGCAAGGATTTGTCTTTTGGGGACAATAAATATTAAGGGTTAATAAGGCAGTCATATTTTTCTCCATTTCTATACTACAAAGCAAATGGTGAATGAGAATGGCTGAATCTAGGATATTCACAAAGTCATGATGTCTTTGCAAATGTCTGTGACACTGTCCCAGCTCAGTTGATTGTTATTCTGAGCAATTCTGAACAGCTTCCTTCTGACAAGCTAAAACTTACAAGCTAAAAATAGAGTGCATGTGAATAAGCAAGTCCAGTAACGCCTGGAAACTGTGACAGCAAAGAATTTTCAGCTCTTCAGAGTTCAAGGCTCTTTTCCTTTTTTTTTTTTTTTCATAAGGAATTAAAAAATCCAACCCCAAATCCTGTTTGAAGTGTTGTCCTGGCAACTCTGTTCCTTTTGCACATTCCAGTTGCCAGAGAGAATTGATTTTGAATGTTCCTGATTTCAGCTCCTCTGAATAAAGCATCTGGCCCAGTGGGGAGGCCACCGCTCTTGCCTGGTAATGATCCAATCATTAGTAATGACGAGAGGAGCAGGAACAGCGCCTGTCTTTAAAACACTTTCAGCAAGGGATAGGGGTATGGTGGGGAACTCTTCCTGCAATGGTGAAAACCTAGCACCCACCCTTTCATGTCCAGGCTGAGGTTTTGCCTATGAACTGCTTGGAGTTTCCCTCCTGGGAGAGGCTTGCTAGTTGGCATTAAGCCCTGCAGTCCTCTCTGCTAACTAAAAGCAGCCGACATTTTTCACTGAGGAAACATTGGGTCACTGGGAGTGTTGTTGCTCCTCAACAGGATCAAGTAAGCGAATTCCAAGAAATGAGTTAAGTAAGTTGAATATTTCTGTTTAACTTAAATAATAAATTAAATCAGCACTGGTTGCATATAGCTGTCTTTAAGTAATGTCTGTAGAGTGACAGACAGGCTCATGATTTCCTGTTTTCTTCCCACTACAGAGCTCATTGTGAAAACACCCACACCACGTCCCCGGCTGAAGGCCACAGCTGAGGACCCCCAGGGAGGCCAGCCAGAACCCGAACCCCCCCGTACGCCGACTGTGGACTGGCTGGACCAAGTCCCACCGCCACCAAGGAACCGAAGCAGGACAGCCACCACGCCAGCACCAAGCGGCAGGGCCCCCAAGCCCAGGAAGGAAGGAGCAAGGAGGGGGCAGCGCAGGAAGAAGAAACCCCCTGGCACAGCCCCACCACTGCGAAATGGTGCCGTGCGGCTGATGGAGCAGCAGGGCCGCAGCCGGAGCCGGGGCCGGGTGGAAGTTTACATCGATGGTGAGTGGGGCACGGTGTGCGATGATGGATGGAGCTCACTCGCCGCCGCCGTGGTGTGCCGCCAGCTGGGCTTCCCCTACGTGGTGCGGGCCAGCAAGAAGGCAGAATTTGGGGAAGGGACCTCCCTTCGTATTCTCCTGGATGATGTCCAGTGCTCTGGGCAGGAGAAAACATTGCTGGAGTGCTCTCATGCCGACGTTGGCACGCACAACTGCTCCCACGAGGAGGATGCCGGTGTGGTGTGCAGCAGGGAGAAGGTGGCAGACTGGTGACAGAGGAGCATGGCCTCTTCTTTCCTGACCCTCTAAACCAGCATCTGTACCGAGGAAGCTGTGCTTTGCCTTGAGGATGCTGTGTCTGTTCAAAGGGATCTTGCTGCTTTCGTCACGCTCATCCCCATCTGTCTGCCTTGGAGAGAAAGAAAGTGTAAAATGAGGCAGTGACTTGTATGGGTTGGTTTTTTTTTAATAAGAAGAAAACCCCCAAAATCAGCCATTATAGATTAGAAAAAATAAGCATCCTGTTGCCCTTTAACCTTTCAAAATACAACATTCCACAGCCGTGCTTCACAGTGTTTTGCCAATAAATAAATTCCCAGATGACCAGGCTTTGCTCTTGTTTATGGAAATGTTTGTGTTGTTTGGCTTGCTTTGCCACCTGCAGTGCTGAGGGGTGGTTTCTAAGTCCACGTAAATCTGTGCCTTTCTTTGCAGAACACAAAACTGTTTTGTTAACTTCCCACGCACTAGTTTTCAGAATTACAGAATTAAGGGAAAATGATTCTTCTGTAATGCTTTATATTGGTATGAGCCTATTACTTACCAAAGATAACTGTGTCTAAACAAAATCAGCTAAATCAGGAAATGTCATAACTCATGGCCTGGATTGTATTCGTTCTGTTTACACTAGCCTAAGTGAAAAGAAAAATCTGGCCTTTTTTACGTATCAGTATCTTTATACGATTCTGTGATTATCTAGTTTAGCCCAGAAGAGCTTCATACAAATTTCTCTTACTTTCAAACACGGTGAAGCCACATGTTCTTTACATTCAATTTTCCCAGCTGTGAATGACTAGACAAAAGGTAATGAAAAAGGGTAAGAATCCTGTAATATTTACCCCTTTTGAAATTATATTAAAAAAAACCCAACTCATTTTGTCTGAAATGTGTTTCTCACCAAGAGGTGAGTGGGGAATGTGTTCTTCTCTTTTGTGGAGGATTTTGCCTGGTTAAGTTTTTTCTGACATAATCAGGACAGATTTTATCTTGCTGCTCACATAAGAACATGAGTAAGACAAAATGAAACAAATGTAAGATGAGGAGGGCACCCAGAACAGTTCACAACCAAAACCTTGTATCTAAAGCTCTTACTGCAGATAGTTTTTTCAATTCCCCAGTTAGCATCAGCAGCATTCTCGTAAGCATAAAACACTGATGTATGTGGCAAATGGATTTGGTTTTGTGTTTCCTGAACTTTCTGATGTACCCATTAAATACCATTTTATACTAAAGAATAATGTCACTATACAGAAGCAGATGATCAGAAAAATAGCACTGTCTCCTTACTTCTTATGAAAGATAAAGGAGAGAGCAAAATGCTTCTCTTAGTGTGTCATCAGGCTGTTCCCCGTTGCAGTGAAGGTGCAAACGTGTCTGTTTAAAGTGCAGAAATTCTCTTCAGGCACATCAAAACATTCTGCGGACAAGGGAGCCCTTTGTAAATTCTTCTGTTAACAGAGTTGGCACCCCTTGTGCTGATGGGACTAGAGGGCTGGAAGAAAACAGAAAGTGGAGATATAAAAGTTTTCTTCTTCCAAATTTCTCTTCCGCTTCATTTGTCTCCTTAGCCAAACTGCAGCTAGCTCTAGCTGCGAGATTTTAAGGAGAATCGTGGTCATAGTTAACTTCTGGAGAGAACAAAGGCCTGTGCAACAAAAATCACTTTGAATTGAGGTGAATCAAGGATGTCTGCCAGAGACCAATTAGACAGGAATTTTGCCATCATTTTCCAGGTATGTGAGTATTCTTTTTCTCATTTAACTATTAGTTGCCCTGTGCCTGCTGTAGGCCGTTGGAGCCTCCTGAGGCCACCTACTTCTTGCATACTGCTAGTGGTGACTGCCACCAAGCCCCATCTGACAGTCACTTGGTGGCAGGCAGTCTCTGGTGACAGCTAAAGGCATATAGAAAGCAGCCCACCCGGAGCAGCTGTTGGTAAGAGCAAGCTGTGTCGTGGCTCAGTGGATGGCAAACACAGAGCCCTACAGCCCCCGTGTGTGCTGCTGGTGTGACGTGGGTGCTGCGCTTCACAGGGGAAATATTTACCAGCAGAGGAAGAGACAAGACTTGCAAAGAAGGGTTTTTTACCCATCTTATGCGTTCTCCCAGCCCACACTGAGCATTCAAATAGGTGTGTGCCAGCTCAGTACGCAGGGATGTGCGTGCATGTCTGTGCCAGCCAGCTCAGTATGCTGTTACAATGCTGGGAAGGTACTTCTGACCATCGTGGTCCCTTCCAAGCTAAAAATGTACCTACTAGTCAGTCTAGCTCCCTGGTATTTAAATAATGAGCCTGTACGATTCAAAGCACAGAAGTATTTCAATACCTGATATATCATCTGCTGTTTAATAGGATTCTTACTGATAGCTTTTGTCTTCATTTGAAAATGCACTTACATACCAGGATGCCACACAAATTGAATTTAGATGAACTGATAAACTATGCTGCTACATTAGAACATGCCAGTATACCACCTAGATGCTGATTCAGGATAAAGATCTTAAAGTAGCCCAGAATAATGCTGGTTACTGCAGTGTAGCTGCTTTTCTGATGTGTTACGTGGCAGGGTCAGATTTTGTCTAGTAGCAGCATGGTTTACTTACTGCCTTCTCTTCTGATTCACCTCTGTGGCTGAGACTGGCATTTTTCCTTGCACATTTTTTTTTCCTTATATTAGCACAGCTGTATCACGTGGAGGGTCCAGCATATTTCTGAGGCAACAGTGTAAACCCAGCCTTGCTGCCTCTTTATCTCCAAGGCAGAGGTAGCTCTGTGCAGCACTCAGGGTTTTTTTCACTTACATTGCTTCTGGTACCCAGCAGCCAGCCCGAGCACTGCCACTCTGTGTTGTAGTCTGTGGTATAGACATTATCTTCAGGCCAAAATAATGTGAACTTACCATGTTCGTGTCAAGGCATCTGCTAGACAAAGTGTCCCACAAGTGTCTGGGAAAAAAATTCAGAGCTTATTGCCAAAGCAAAGGAAAGAGAGTGAAATAGGGTGTTTCAGTGGGGTTGCTTGCTCAAATGCGGGCAAAACCCGTCTGGGTGCTGAGCCCGGGATGGAGCACACCGTGAGGACATCCCCCACGTTGGGGGAGTTGGGCTCTGCCCAGCTTCTTTGCATCAGGCCACACGGTATGAATAGCACAAGGCATGTATAGTATATCACATTACTAAGACCAGTGGCCCATAATTAAATACATGACTCAAGTGCAGAAAGCTCAGTGATGGCACTGTAGGCAACACTGGCACCAGCTGCAGAGATCAGCCTGGGGGCCCAGCTTCACATACTGCTATTGTGTTTGTCCTGCCTCAACCCAACCACCCCTCTTACCAGCCAATACCTTTGTGTTGGGCCTCACCGTGGCCAAGGGAGCACCTCATGCACCTCTGACCCACAGCCCAAACCCAGCATGATGCTTTGGGAATGCACTGAGCAGAGGCTGCCTCTTCTTTAACTTGTCAGCACCTTTGTGGTCGCATGGCATGGGGTGTCCCTGGAACAAATCCTGGCACTGCTCAGCTATTGGTGACACAGAATTTCAGAAGCACAGAGGAGAAAACCAGTCACAACATATCAATATCCAAGCCTGATTTTCCTCTCTGAATGATGCCAATTCAAAAGTTCAGTTTGGCATGTGAGATGCATTGGCCCCCTTAGATACTTTGAGACATAAGCGCATGGTTTTTTGTATGAAAAGAGGTGTAAGCATCATTTGATAATTAATAACTGCATCCCAAATTAAGCTTTAAGAATTCATAGTTTTTCCTCTGTTAAACAAGTAAGACTCCAAACCCAATACCTTGCTGCCTTCTCCATGAGTTTCCTGGGGTTTTTCTAGATTTTTGTCTAGACTAAATGTCTAGACTTTTCTCTGGGGCACAAGTGCAGCTACAGAGCTGCCCTGAGCAATGTTTTAATGTAGCCAGAACAGCGGCTATGATGGAAATGGCAATCACTCCTTAGCAATAATGTGGTAAATAGGGATACTATTTTTAAGGGAAAAAAGGTCTCTAGTGTTCAGCCAGCTGTAAGCACTGACATGAAGCAGCTTGTTCCTCGGGGCATTCGCTGTTGGCAATGACTAACCCCTTGGACTGTTTTCATTATTAACCACCTTGCCAGTCACTTGCCCACTCCATGCTGGAAAATTTTACTGACTGAGAAAGATCATCTTTCTTCCTCCAGACTTTATGGACCACAGTATGTCTGAGCTGAGTGACAGGCAACTCAGGGTGGAAGTCACTGCAAAGGTCTGTATTTGGTAGTGACAGTTAAGTAACATCTAAGCTCACTGTAGATCTTGTTTTGTGAAGGTATGGTTGACTCCTGTACCCACTGTATCTTAATCTGTGGCAAAAGGTCTGGGTTTAGATCAACTCATTTATTATGAGCAGTTACCTTTTTTGAGAGTTTCTTTCCACACCTGCCAGACATGGGCAGGAGACAGCAATATAACAGTGCATGGTAAGCTTAAGCAAGCTTTCAAATGTGCAAAAGTCCAGCACTTTCCACCCAGCAAAAGGCTTTATCCTGCTCAGGTCAGGAGATGAAGCCAGAAGAGACTGGAATACATTTGGTTGTTAGTCCTCCCAGATTGAGGGTTTTTTTTTTTTTCCTGGGAAATGAAGTGGCATCAGGAAACATTTCCTGGCACTGGAAGGTGATGAGCTGTGCGTTCCTCAGCATGCCTGTGGTGAAGCTAACCCAACTCCTGCCCAGATCACCCTGGGTTAGCTCAGGAGTCACTACCAGGTGGCCTTATAACCAAGGAATGACTCTGTTTAATATGTTATCATAGACAAAGTCTTCGTAAAACCTGAACCCAAAGTGGCTGTTTTCTTTAAAGTATTATGCAAGATGACAAAGGCCTTTTAATAATTTGTTTTCTGGATGGTACGGAAGCAAAAATCTCTTTGCAGCTGATTGAAAGTATAGGGAGACAAGATGATGGCATTATTTTTTTGCACCTACTTCTGAACACAGTGAGTCTATCACGGGTATTTGGAATGCTCACTCTTTTACCTTTTTACTTTTACTCTGTGCTGTGTACTGTGGTGTTAGGAAGACTCCAGATGAGCTGCAAGGAATTTCATTCCTACATGTGCAGCAGTTCTTCAAGATTTTAAACCATTTGTGCTGAGCCACCTTTCCAGTATGACACTTAAAGACACCTGTCGCAGAGAGAAAAGGAGCTTCTGGAGGAAGAAGCAGGGGTTGTTTTGGGAGCTGTGGTCCCAGAGGCTCGTGCCATGCACAGGGTGATGGGTGAAGTACTGAACTTCAAGTCTTCCAGGGTGTCTGCCATTCTTCATATAGGCAGGTTGAAAAGTTCTTGCATCACCTGAGGATTCACTTTGGAAGAACATTGGGAAAGTATTATCCTTTAGCTGTTATCACAGAAGAAAGATCTCACTTCAATTTTTCACCTGCCTCTTCCTGCATGCCACAGCTCGTGGCATTACACAGCATGCTGTCACGCAGCCTCCCCTCACACAGTCCCACTGGCTGCAGGTGTCCTTGCTGCAGCCCTCCCTGCTGATATCACCACCTCACCTAGGGTCAGCAGTGAAGATGCTCTGGTCTTTCCCAGCAGGTTTTGTGGTTGGAGCTGATTTTCCCAGCAGCAGAGAGAAGGTCAAATTTTCGTTACACACTTGATGCCACATTTCCATTTCCCTTTTTTTGATAATTAGGTTAAAATAGCGAGTTGTTTTCTGTTTCCAAAAACATTGTAACTTCCCTGGCTAGTTTCATCTTGGATGGATGTAATTTTGGTTTCCCCAGATACAAATAACAGTAGAACTGGCCTACTCCTTTACATTTTATACCTATATACATGTACACATAAGCTGAGGAAAGTTATTTGCTTACTTTTAAATGGAAGTGACATTTTAAAAAGATTATTAATAACTGGAATTAAAACAGGGTCATGTATTAAATTGTGCTGGTACAAAACTGGGGTTCCATATTTTCTAGGATTAGTCATAATATTGCAATTTTTAAAATATAATAAAATGAACCAAATGTTTATGCTTAAGTATGCATTTTTTTCCCTTTGAGCTGGTGAATGAATGTAACCATAAGCATGCAGCCCCAAATATCTCCCCATACACTGCAAATGACACAGAGCAAAAACTGACTGTTTCAGGGGAGGGGGCTAAAGGTAAATGTCTCTCCTAGACTTCTTAAAAAAATCTGTATGGTCTTACTCTAATAACTTCATCTGCCTCCCTACTTTTCACACTGGCTGTCATAATAATAGTAAAAAAGCCCAGGGAGCTCAGATATTCTTTCTTGGCCCTCAGAAGTACAAGGTGGGGTTTGGAGGTGTCCTTCAATGAATCGTGTGTGTCGGGTTGTATTCCTTTCCTGGTGTTGCTCTGAGCCAGATGACTGCTTGTGGCATTCGTGTTCCGGGTTCAAAGATGTACAAAATATGAATCTGTCTGAACTCTCAGGCTATGGCAGACTCAATGGTAAATTGAGCTGCAGTCAAGAAGCAAGAAAGCTTGAGAATATGCATTTTCTGTCCTGGACTTCCCGCTCCTCAGAGCAGAGAAAGCAAATGATTATTTGCCATGATAGAGCAGCCACGTGAGATGACCAAACAGAGGCAGGTGAAGGCACACTGTGTACAGACACAATAAAGGCCTGGGACATGGTGCTTCCTGTGGGACTGCCCACACGCGGCACAGCCGCTGGAGCTGGGCAGAAGGACCAAAATCCATAAACAAAGGCTGGTCCTTGGATTCTGCCTAGACAGTGTTTCTGCCTGGGAAGGAAGAGATTAATGAAGTTTGCATTTTTGCTGGAGATGGCTGAAGTGCAGTGCCTGTGATAGATCCAGACCCCCACTAGTTCCATATGGACCTTTAGGCAGGGGGTGAGTCTTAGACTGTAAATTCTCCAGGAGAGGTATTAATTTAATCACCATCTGCACTTAACCAGGAGCACACAACAGATGGAGACATTTAACAATAAAATAAAAAGCTCTTTATTTAGAGGTGTATCTTATTGGTAAGTTCAGACTGCACTGGGATATCCAGCCGTCTGGCTAACTGTGTCCTGCAGAAGGCATCTCCCAGCAGAAGAGTGCCTATCCTGTGCCTTCTCCTTGCTGCCCATATGATGCTGGAGCTCTCAAGAGGTATTGAGGCTTGAAAACATCTACCTAAATAGCTATGAAAAGACAAGCAAAAGAGAGCAGAAGTTTAGACTAGCCCTACATCCCATCAGTTATTCAAATTCACCCTGTTACGTCAGACCAGCTAATGGATCCCAGCTCTCTGTTCTCAGGTTCCCAAGTCTCTCTTGCTCTTCATGTTTATGGGAATGTGCAAGTTGGCAGAATGCCCATGCGATGGCAGTTCAGTCCCCAGCAGAATGGTGACAGACAGGGAAGTTCAGCATGCCCAAGCCTGCGCTCCTTCCTTCTTAGTGCAGCCTGTGGCTCCCAGCAGATGATAAACATGACAGTGTGGTCCCTTGGTATCATGTCCTTCACTCAAGGGTATAGAAACACATGAGAATACCAGCAGAAGTTGTTATTAAAGCTGGTTAGAACACAAACAAAAGGTTTTATTAAAGCTTATCTTTAAAGTCTGAAATATGAAGTACTTTGTGCAATCTACCTAGGCTGAATACTTAGCGGAAGGCAAGTTATCAGCTGTTAATTATATTTGCATGAGAAGATTTATTTTGAAAGCTTGCCTGTTCTAGACAGGGATCAGAGCTGGATAGACATGGTGTCTCTATCTCATCAAAATGTATAAAATGCCAAATTTTATCACCTCCTTGTGAGCTGCTCACAAACAAGGTCTGAGCAGGAATTTTCCACAGGAATTATTCTGAGAATGATTTGAAATGAAAGAATACCTTAGAGGTGGTTATGATCTATTCTTGAAGTATGCTGAAAAAAAATTGATGAAACTCTGAAAATCAGTGTTTCATCAGGAAGTTCATTGAGTGGCTCTAAAGACATGATTTCATTAGCTAGCTTCAGTTTTTAAGCAATTTCTCTGGGTGATGCTATTCTTGTGATTACGTGTATCTTTCCTAGTGATGGGCATTTGTATCATGAGATCACAATATTTGCCTGACCAAATGGGAAGGAATGATACTTTTTTTTTTTCTGAAAAGAAGAGGTTATAAAACCCAAGCTTTAACAGGGAAAAAAAAAGAATAAATCTATTTTATTTTTTATTAAGATAAACAGTTAGATAATATTGTTGGGTCTTTGAGAATCTAGCAACATAATTTCCAGATGTAAAAAAATAATAAATTATGGACGCGTGTGTACCCAAGCCAGAAAGGAAAATCATTCTGGGGTTGTTGCAATTATTTCAAACCTAGAAGGAACTACTGGTTCAAGAAAAATCAGCTTAAGATTTAATGTAACAGAAATCCGAATTTTAAAATAGTTGCATTAAATGGGTAAAGGAAATTGGCAGAAAATAACCTCCCCTGCATCCCAGTGTTTGCTGTTTGTGACTGGGCTGAAATCCTGAGTGATGTCCAGATGCTATGAGTCTGGTCCAGTTTAATGTATTGAACTACCACGATTGTGGACACACAAATAACGTAGTGCACTTCTGGCCTGCTTGCATTCGGTGACCGGACACCGCCAGGCCTAAGGGTCTGGTTGCGTTCAGTGGGAACTCTCATGGCCACATGAACGAATGGTACGGTTTATTGAGGCAAAGAAGTGCAGGCTCTTTTGGATTGCCAGTGATGATACACTGTCTACAAAAGCACGTGCGAGTAATATAGCAACATAAACCAACGTGAAACTACTCGAGCAATGCAGAAGCATGAACAACTCTATACAGATATTTCTAAGCTTCCTGGGAAAGCACTCGGTGCCACCAAGTGTTCGAATCTCACCCACAGTATCTCTGTGAGGGGGAAAGAGAGTCTCAGGCCGTCAACTGATCCCAGAGGTCAGCAGTGGTTCCTGATGGTACATCCCTGACTTGTTTGTGATGGTATCTTCCCTAATATACCTCCATTCCTAGGCCATTTTTATACTGTCTTGGCCTATCAGGTGGAGCTTGAGTGATTCTGGCCACACATACCTTTGTTATGATTGGTATAGTTTCCTCACTTTGGTTTAAAGGTATAGACTAGCAGAAATTCAGAGCATAGGCTCAGCACGGGGTGGTCACACCTTGAAGGTGGGCAGTTTTTGAGATGGAGGTGTGCTTTGGTGTTATAATGACATTACAATGAGCAATGTTCACTCAAAGGACATGACTTCAACAGAAAATAAAGAACTGCTGGCTCAGGGTAGCAATTAGCAGCTGATGAGTTCCACAGTACCACCAGGTTCCCATATATCACAGAGTCTGGCCACACTGTCTCCACTGTGCTCCACCCTCTGTGCAGTTTCTCTCAGGGTCAGCACACCAAGCTGCCCTGGCGTTGCCAACCTCTAAGGTTATCTAGGGAACTTCTATCAGCTGCATTCCACCCTGGAAGCTTCTTCAGTGCCATACCTTTTCTTAAAGTGTGAATAGAAATTTAATTTCTAGGTCACCTCCAGCAATTACTCCCAAAAAATATGCAACCAGCTTTTGCTCCATTCTGTACTGACCAATGCTTTATAACATTTTGCACCATTTGACCTTTACCACGAGTCAGTGTTTCTCTGAGGTTGTAAGGTGGCATTGCTGTCAAACTCTTGTGCTATGCAATGTGAAGCCAGAACAGCGATGCTGGCCTCCAAGTGTCCCCAGCAGAGCAGCCCTGCCCACCAGCAGGCTGGAAGTCCATGGCTGAAGTGATCAGGTGTATTTGTTCTCATAGGGCACATCAGGTGTCCTTCACTGCCAAGCACAGTGACCACCCAAAAGTAAAAGCCCAGGAGATCCTAATAGGCTTTCACACCTTGATGACAAGTCTCTGGTCCTTCTGCCTCCCCTGCTCTGGGCTGATAGCATCTGATTCTTGTGCTGCCCAGGCCCAGAATCCCAAAAGTGGGCAGGCTTTGGCCATGCCTGCTGGAGAGGTGCCAGTTCCAGGGGGTTTCAAAAGAAAATCCCTGTCATCCTGTAAGGTCTGTGAAACCAAATCTTTCTTTAGCCTAGCTCACACTATAAAGCCAGTGCAACTTCTTTCACCTGCTTGTTTTTTGAGCACTTTGTGGTCGGTGTTTCTGTGGCAAGTGTAGCTGAATTTGGCTAGTGGGTGTTAGCCACCAAGTTGCTGGTGAGAGATAAGTGGACATAGACACCTGCAGGAAAGCAGCATAAATTAGACACAGTCATGGCTCCTATAGGTGCTTCTTATCCACTGATTCCCTGCTGCCTCTTTGTCATTAACAGCCGATTCAAAATTATTTACAGTTTAAAAATAAATTGTAATAGAGATAAAAAAACTCTCACCTTGTACCAGCATGTGCTATTGTTGCTTTGGTGGCCTTTAACTGCTCACTCTGATCTGCTGGTCTCAAATCCAAGTGGAAATGACACAAGAAAACCAAGCCAAAACTGCAGATTGTGGTCTTATAGGACAGTTACTGCTTCTATTTGGAAACTGAAATGAACTGACTCTTGGAAGTGCCTGGCAGATGATTGCTGGATCAGATGGACAAAAACAGGGCGTGCCATGAGTTACATCCCCTCCCTCCTGCTGCAGAGATGCATGGCCATATGGGAGCTGCTGTGGGAGGGAAGCATGGGAAAGGTACCCTGTTGGAAACAGCAGGGATGAAAACTCCTGCAGCAACCTCATATGGTGCTGAGAAACATCAAAGACCCAGAGGCAGCAAAATAGACAGGGTGAAAATCCAGGTAGTTTAGTAACCTCTTTCCATCTGGCTGAATAAAGCTTGTTTGGAGAAATAATGCATGAATGGAGTTGTCCTACAAAAGCCTAACAGGCAAGTGGTGTGCTGCTTTTCTTTAAGGGGCATCAGGGTGTCCCCCTTCTGCTGCAGTAGGAGCCAAGGGGACAGTGGAGTGTCCACCACCCTGCATTCAAGGTGGGCAGGCTTCGAAGGGTTGGAGTGGGCACAGGATCCAGGAGGCAGGGAATGGGTAAGGGGTCTCAGGTACTGGCAGCAGGTGTTGGAGGAGGAAAGAAGGGGAAGGGTTATAGGAGACTGTGGAGTTGTGTCTGGGATAAGAAGGTGTGCTGGGGTGAGGGCAGGATGCGAAGACAGGATGCAGTGGGACATCTGTGTATCCAGAGCTTGGGCCGTTCAGGAGGTCTTCTTCTGGCATTTGAGGTCTCCTTGTTCTGTGATGCTTTAGCTTAAGAGCCTTCAGCAATGAGCCTTAATTAAATCACGTCTGTAAACAAACGTATGAACGTGTAGCACCCGTCCTGACCTCGTCATGCACTTGTTCCGCGCACCTCCGCCACCCAGGAGAGCCTGTAAGCGTACATAAACACACATGTATATAGAATACGCACACACATATAGAGAGATACACAGTCCTGAGGGCACGGGTACCGCAGCCAGGGCTCCGGCTCAGCATCCGCCACACGCCCGCTTCGCCGCCGCCGGGCTCTTTAAGCGGGGCCGCCCCGCCCGCAGCCAGCTCTCCCTCCCTCCGCACAGCCGGGGACTCTCCGGCCCGGCCCGGCGGGGGAAGGGGCGGCGCTGGCCGCGGTCCGCCCGGGCGATGGAGGTGCTTTGGGCCGCGGCGGGGCTTCTGCTTTCCCTCTTCCTGCTGGTCTTCGGCCTCTACTGCTGCTACGTGAGGTACATCCACGCGAAGTATGACCACATCCCCGGCGCCCCCCGGGAGAGGTAAGGGGCAGCACGACAGGGTCGGGTAAGGGCAGAGGGACCCGGGGTGTCCGGCCTCTGCAGAGAGGCTCCTGGCGCTGCGTCAGTCCCGGTGCCCGTTCCCGCGGCTGGACCTTGCACCGCACCCGGGCTCGCTGCCAGGATGGAGCCGCGGGGAAGCGTTCGAGCAGAAAGCAAACGCTCCGGCCCGTGCCACTGCATTACGACCGGCCGGGACCTTGCTGGTGTGGGCAAGGGCAATGCCGAGGGGGTCAGGCCGGCTGGGCAGAGCGCACGTACGCGCCTGCTGCCCGGGGTGGCCGGCGGCATCGGGCATGGACGATGGCTGCTCTGCCAGCCCACCTACATCTCCCAGCTCGTTGCGCCGGGTGTCCGCAGCAGCGTGAAGGGAGCGGTTTGGAGCTGCCCATCTGAGCTGCGCGCTTGCCTCCTACGCCACAGGGACCCGACCAGCCATGCGGGAGGGGCTCCGCGCTGGACCAGCACGGCCCGCGCCACCTCCCGGCTCCGGGGGGCACCGGGAGGCACCTCGACACTAGCGCCATTAGGCACCTTCCCTGCTCTCCCTCATGAGCTGCGTGTTTGGCTCCTGCTAAAAAAAGAAGTCATAAGCGGTAAAGGGCAGCGAGCAAGCTGCCAGCGATTCAATGGCAGCACTGTCACAGGGAGACACAGTTCTGGCAGGAGCGTATGGGCTACCCCTTCACCCTCACCTTTGGGTGCCCATGCCCCGGTCACAGGAAGAGAAGGGCACCAAGCTTGGCTGCCGAACTCCCAGTGTCACCTACTCGTGTAATCAGGGCCAGATACTGTAAGAGAGGATGGATGTTGTCATACTTGAATCTGCTTGTCCTTAGGTTCATTTTGAGGTGTGAAGTAGCACCCTAGAGTAGTGGCAGCTTGAGGAACCCTGTGGCTGCTTTTCTGTCCCCTCTTTAGGGTTTGAGGCTTGCTGGTGATCAACCTAGGATCCTTTGCAGGAAGGTTTCTAAGTATGTCTGGTTAAAACCTGGTATGTCATGTGACCCCTCAATACTTGATAACTTCTCTAAGTATAAATTGCTGGTGACAGTCCAAAACCCCCATTTCAGTCGGTACCTGTTGCACAAAGACTTCCACTCCTAGCTGTTCAAGGTAAGGAAAATCAAATACCTCCAGCTCTGAAAGTCATTTATTTAAAAAAAAAAAACAACCCAGGTGGTGTTTGTGATGCTTTAGTTTTCTCCAGTACAAGAAAGACCTGGTCACTGGCATCCACTGAGTCCAGGATGCCCGGGAGGCAGAGAGCTAGGCTTGCTTTAGGTGGAGAACCAGCTGCTGAAGGGTGGAGGGGATCCAGTGGCTGTTTTCAGCTACCTAATGTGTGATTATGAGGAGATGGAGCCAGGCTCCATGCAGTTGCAAAATGAAGGACAAAGGGCACAAGTTGTCTCAGTGGAAATCCTGCTTAGGTGTAAAGCAAACCACCTTCAACATGAAGGTGCTCAGGCACAGGCATGAGTGACTGGGTGAGGCTCTGAGCCATGGATCATAGTTCTGACATTGACTGGCCTAAGCAGGGCACTGGACTGGTGGCCTCCAGAGGTCCTTGCCAATGCAAATTACTCTGAAAGGGGATTCATCCAAATCTAAACACTTCTCCTCTGAGACTGTATCTGACAAACTGGAGAAGAGCAGCACCAGAAGCATGAGCTGGCTTGTGTCCATCTTGCTGCCCACCAGGACCAGCCTCCAAATTGTGGTCAGCAGATATGCTCACCAGCCAGCCCACAGCCTGTGTTGTTCCATGGTGTTACTCTGTCCCAGGTGCATGACTTTCCCTTTGCCCTTGGGACTTTCCCTTTGCCCTTGGGTCTTTCCCTTTGATCAAAGCTTAAGAAAGCCTTGTTTTATGATGAAGTACAACAGGATCTTATCAAAACCACATACCTTGTCTAAGGTCTTATGGCTATATAATGACAAGATTTTATTAACAACCTTGATTTCTTGATCTGATTTATTTTATCAGAACTAACACAGCACATTTTTAAGGAAACTTGTGCATGACAGACTGGAGAAGTGAGTCCTAGTGGCTTTGTGTCATTTTTACTGCATGGATGGCTCACCTGTGAAGAAAGAAGGTCATCTCTTCAAAAATGTGTTTCATTTTGAAGCTTTAATAGCAAAATGAACAAAAGGAATTTATTTGCAAATACGTCTTTTCAGATGGTAGTGTCACACAATCTGAATGTAACCCAAGCCAAGCCCTTGTGTGGTATTTTTTCATGGCAGGCAGTAAGTAATTGGGACTTTTCATTAGCAGATGAATGTTTAAGGCCTGTTGTAACACCTGACTTAACTGAGATGATGGGACAAGGGGTAAGAAATACCTCTGAGAACTCATGTGTCACACAGAAGGAGCCCTGAGGGAGCACCTTGCTTCATGTGCTGCAGATAGAGTGGTTTCCAGAGCCTTAGCTAACAGAGGACTCGTCTGTCATATTGGGGGCTTTGCATCTTACTGGAGTCTGGTTACAGTGGAGGAGTCAAACAAGTGAAGGACTAAATGTTTCTGTGGATGTTGGGTAACTTTGTTGAGCACTTAGTAATTTAAGTGCCTCCCAGTTCCAAGAGAAACAACAGAAGAGCCTGTTTTTCCCCTGTAGCTTGTTTATGCTGAAAAGGATGGTAGCATGGCTGTCTGTCTCAAATGGAAAACAGATCTCAAGTGCAGCTTGCTTCATTCAGAGAGGAACTTGGCCAGATCTTCCTTCAGATGTATGCAAAGCTGCTGGGAATTTGCCACTTGCAGTCAAAGGAAGGAATTGATCTCTAGCTTTTTAATACAGCTATTATATTTGAAGAGTTGATCCTTTTTATTAATTTTTGCAATTTTTATATTAACCACTGATTATCCTTCTAGGTTGTTTTTGTTTGCTTGTTTTTCTTCAACATTTGAGGTGACATGGCTTTAGAGACAGGAGACTGTTCCTAATTCTACTCAATTTACCACCTCCACTGACAAAACCAAAGGTACCCTTACCCAGGCCGAATATGCATTAAATAAATTTCATGCAATTATCTGTTGCATGTACAGAAACGTAACAGTTGCAGTGGAGAGTCAGTTGGACAAAGAACAAAGCAGTTTCCTGGGAGCTGCCATCCAGACCCAAACACCTCTGGCACAGCAGCTAAAAAAGACTATGTCCTGTGTCTCTGCATCGGTCTTTCTGGCTACAGGAGTGCACCAGCCTGTCCCTCGTTCCTACCTTACCCCTGTGAGGGCTGGGCATTGGCACAGCGAGGTGTTATTTTTAATCTTTCCTTATAGGGAGGAAATCACAAACAACCCTTATATTGAATCACCAAGCAGCAAGGATCGCAGACTATATAAAACCCTGTGTTGGCATCCTCATGACACTCTCAACCTTCATTTTCTGCAGCTTTTTATTTGGGCATCTGCTGATCTTGTGGAGAATGCTGAGGAAACAGGAGTTCATACATGATCTCCTCCTACAGTGGTAAGTAGAGATGCATCAGTAATATCAAACAGGGTAGCCCTGTAGCACAGACTGGGAAATCAAGGCACAGAAGCCCTGAGTTACATATTTAGCACCATTCAAAAGGTCAATAGAGGAGCTGGAGGGAGACCGTTGATCTTTCTCTTACTGGCTTTATTCACTGAAGACTTCAGTAGTTCCCAGTACAAGTAGCTCCCTGCTTTGGCTCTTTGAGGTCTGAACTGTTACATGTTAGTGGTGTGTATCATAATTCTGTTTTTTTCTTTTTTCTTCTCTTCTTTTAGGGCAGAGAAGTATGGCCCTATTGTACGGGTTAATGCCCTTCACAAAGTCTCAGTACTGATCCTGTGTCCTGAAGGAGTGAAGGTACTGAAAAATAAAGGCGAATCCACAGTGAGGATTGGCCTGTCCATCCATGCCTGATGTTCAGGACAGCATGGTGCAACCACCTGCAGAGAGGGCAGCTCTGGCAGGGTTAGGAAGATGAGAGGGTCTGCTCTCTGGGCTGTCCTGATTTACTTTCTTCCTTGATCAGTTGATATACTTTGTTACCTTTATTTTAACAGTATCTAGACCAAGCATCCACTATTTCTGAAAAGCAAATTCTCTGCAAGAGCTTAAAATCTCAAATGAACGAGGCACAAGGGACTGAATTTCTTCCTGTAAATCTTTGCAGTAACCAGAGAGTGAGATTTCAGGTCACTGGGCAAAAAGTGCTAGAGGCATGCAAAACAAGTTAGCAGCATGGGAACTGGGGAATCAGAGCACACCAAATAATTAATATAGTCTTCAGACTATTGCTATAGGAGGAAAAAAGTAAATGTATGAGCGGATTTTTTTATTTTTTAACGGATTGCACTCAGTATTCACTGACCTGAGACTTGATTTTAGGAATTCCTGATGTCACCACAGTACCCAAAGGATCGGATGGTGTATGGTCCTATGTTCAACATATTTGGTGAGAGGTAGGCAGAACTTCTCTGAAGCCATTGTGGTCTGAAAACAAGTGAAAGTCTAATAGCATCACAGGCACGACACTTACTTTGATTCAGTTTAGCTTACTGTGGAGGTTAATGACTAATTCCAGATATATGTAAGATGCATGTACCTATTAAATTATGTGTGAAGTCAAATGTCTTCCCAGTGGGGAAGAAGTTGTGTTGGATTTTTCACCTTGATCACATATTTTATTCCACCTCCCCCCATGGATGCTCAGTCTCAGAATAGTTTGTTCAAGACCATCATCAAACTTCTTGCTTAGATTTTAGAGCATCAAATTATTCCTTAATGCGTGGGAGTTTCCAGCTCTTAAATTCAATAACAAAAACGAGGATTTTTGTCTGTTAGTGTGACAGTTTTAATAATAATCCAGTATTAATTATTTACATAACAACCAGAATGAATCAGCATCTTATAGGACTCAGCAATCCACATCTACCAGGCAGAACATATCTGCAGTTCAGTCGTTGTCCGCAATGATGCAACGACCGTGTACTCAAAGCAGCATGGTGCTCCCTAAACATGGGAAAAAATGCAAGAAGGTAGATATGGAAGGGTTATCTTTGTGACTATATGGGGTTCGGCTGCCTGGCTTGCTGAAAACTTCCTTTCCTTGTTTTCCTACATGCCAGGTTTCTAGGGAATGGCTTGGCCACTGTTTGCAACCATGAGCATTGGCGCCAGCAACGGAGGTTGATGGATCCAGCTTTCAGCCGAACGTAAGGCACATATCTCTGGGATGATCTAGCTGCTATTTCTACTGTATTTTCATGATTTCTCCATCACTGATCCACTCTTTTATATTTAGAAAGAGGAAAAAGCTCCAAACATTTAGTGCCAAAATCACATTTTACTTGAGTCCAATGGATCGTTTCCATCATGAGTATAATTTGACCAGACTTTACATGGGGCAGTGACACCACTATGAGCTCAGTGATGACAGAAAGGGTTGTGCATCCAGGAGTGTGGTGTGATGGCTGCCTTATCCTGTCAGAAAATGGACCTCAGGGATTTGACGTAGGCAAGCCACGTCATTCCTCGTGAGTGATTCCCTGTGGCAGTTATGGTGTGATTGATAAGCAGGGGGTTTATCTGCTTTGCTTGTGTGTACCTTGATGCATTGCATTTAGGGTCTGAAGATTAAATCTGTTTGCTTCAGCATGCACAGGTCAAGCCCTTTGCCATGTTAGCCCTTGTTTACATGGCAGGATGGAGCAGGGTTGTTGTAAGAAGAATTTAGATAACTTTATCTGTTTGCTTTTTGAAGTATTTTTAAAAAATTCAAATTATTTATTATAAATAAATAAAAATATATTTACAATTTTCTATGGAAAATAGTGAAGGTGATGTTGCCTGAGCAAAGATGTCCTCCCCGGAGCCCCCAACACTCATTTTTATTGATTGTTCAGCTACCTGATTGGTCTGATGGAAACTTTTAATGAAAAAGCAGAGGAGCTGATGGAGAAGCTAGAGGAAAAGGCAGATGGAAAAAAAGAGTTTAGCATGCTGACCATGATGAACCGGGCGGCTTTGGATATCATTGCAAAGGTACCAGCTGTCTGCTTACTTGTTTCCCCTGCGACTGGCAGGAAGGAGTGGAAGTAATGGGTACTGGCAGCAGGACGGGATCGGGAGCTGGAGCCAGGGAACAAGACCTTTATACAGCAGTGCCAGAAGAGCTCAAGGACTAATTATGCTGCTTTCATTCAGGCTGAGCCATAGCGAGGGGCAGTTAGGAAGGAGTCTGCATAGCCTCCGTGTGGCCTGCAGGATGGGGACCCTTTGCATAAGCCCTTACAGCCTTGTACCTCCTACCCCTCTGTGCCAAAAGGGACACTCAGGTGCTCGTTCACTCATAGGTGTTGTATTATTACCATTATACGTCAGTGTGAAGTCTGCTTTGTGGTGGCTTTTCCCTTCTCTGTGCAAAGCAGCTGGGGATGAATTGAGAGTAATAGTAAATTATTAGTCCCCCAAAGTTAGGAGGAAGTATAATGTAGATAGTACCCATCCCTCGCTGCCTTCTGCAATACCTGAGGTATTTTTAGGGGGAAAGTTGACCGTGTGAGGCTGTCCTACTGTTACACTCCAGTGAGCCAGAAGGATGCAGCAAGTTGTTGCTTTTTTTTCCCCTTCTGCTCCTCAGGTAGCCTTTGGCTTAGAATTAAATGCACTGAGCGATGACCAGACACCTTTCCCACATGCTGTCACCATGGTTTTGGAAGGAATGACCAAGTCACGCATCCCCTTCCTGCAGGTCTGTATGCACCTCACGTCAGTCCTCTCTCCTCATGTCCAGCTGAAGCTTTGCTTCTGCATGAGTCCCACATGTGGTGGGGGCAGGGTCATCAGTAGCTCTTTCTCTCCAGTCTGCACTGAGATAAAATTCATCGGTGCTTTGAATCACTTGCAAAATTAGCATTAACATTGAATGCTTCCTTTCTGTTGTTCTGCCTTCTCATCACCCAAGCTGGTATTGTCTTCTCATGTGGTTTTATACTTGCACGCTCACCATTGCAAAAATTGAGATTTTTGCTCTTTGTCCAAGCAGAGTGGCAGTCTTCACTCAAGGTGGAAGAAATTTGAACTTTCTTACCATTTCAAAAATATGTATTTTCAACCAAAATTTATATACTAGGAAATTATGGGTGTAATTGGAAATATTTAACTTAAAAATCATTCTGTGGTTTCTCATGAAAGCTGTACTTCAGGCTGTTAGACTTTTGTTTTCCATTTTGGGCCCAGCAGTGATACTGTGTATGACACACTGCAGCTTCTCTCAGTAGAGAGATGAGGAATTTGTTGACTGTGCTCAGAGCATTGTATCTGACAAGGCAGGACATCAGCGTGCCCAGATCAGAATAGGTCTTATTTTGGCCCAGACGTTGAGCACACTCACTTTGTTCTGTGGAGACTGGATGTTTTAGTGACAAATACCGTTTAACAGAACACAAGGTGCTCACTTGAAAAACAATGCTTGATGATAATTTTTACCAGCAAAAGGAATAAAAGTACTAAAGAAATTCTGTGTTCAGCACGCGCCAAGGAAGCTGGTAAAAGAGGTCAGGGAGAGCGTGAGGCTGCTGCGGCGTGTGGGGAAGAAGTGCATTGACCAGAGGAGAGAGGCCATCCAGAATGGGAAAGAAGACACACTGGATATTCTTACACAGATACTGAAAGGAGATGGTAAGGGACATGTTGCTATTGGAGTTGTTTAATCTGTGGTATGTTTTGCCGTGAGGTTTCGTAAAACTGTCTGGGTTGGAAGGGGCCTCAAAGCCCATCTAGCTCCAACCCCCTGCCCTGGGCAGGGACACCCTCCACTAGCCCAGGTTGCCCAAAGCCCCATCCAGCCTGGCCTGGAACACTTCCAGGGAGGGGGCAGCCACAGCTTCTCTGGGCAGCCTGTGCCAAGGCCTCACCACCTTCACAGGGAAAAACTGGGAAGGCTTATTTTGGGGATCTGAACTTTGATCCTCTAATGTCTTCAGAAGGGTTTTTTTCACACTGAAGATAGAGTTGCTTTGAAAATTTCCCATTTCTTTGTGTTGGATCAAAAATTGGTCGCAAGTCACTTCTGAGTTGCCCACTCAACATCCCTTCCCTATGCCACCTCAGAGAAAATGTGCAAAACAGGGCAGAGCATTTTGGCTGTTCCAGCTGGAGCACAGGAATGTTTCCTAATCGTGTTTGCTTTTCTTTCTTTGGCAGCTCTGCAGGAAACTAAAGATGATGAAAACATTCTGGATAACTTTATCACTTTCTTTGTCGCAGGTCAGTGGCTATCTCAATGTTTGTGTCTGTCATGAGGGAAGCTATGCTCATTTTGGGCCATCTATAGGGTTTGCCCAGGGAGGTGGTTGAGTCGCCTTCCCTAGATGTGTTCAAAAAAAGGGTAGATGAGGTACTTAGGGATATGGTTTAGCTTAGGATGGGATTGGTTGGACTTGATGATCTTCAAAAGTCTTTTCCAACCTTGTGATTCTGTGATAGGGTCGCCATTAATGTCCTTGTTCACTCTGTGTGATGCTGCTGTGACCAGAAGTCAGTTGTTTGGAAGACAGCAGTGTTACGCTGGTGTTGGGCCAGCTGGGCGAGGTCTGCAGAGAATATGTGTTTTTCTCATAGGCAAATGACGTTTTGTGCTCCTTTGGTCACGTCAATGCAGCAAATGCTGCCAGGTTTGTGGTTTCCAACCCGCAGTGCAGAGGGCAGCACTGTCCACCCATGGGGTTCTGGTCCTTCCTCCTATATACTGCTGAACCCCAGTGAAAGCATCATTCCATGCACCTTCACATTGCCTCACCCTCACAATTAAATGCTGTTCTTGCCTTAAGAGCCCTAGTCAGCAACTGGTAGGGGAGGGCACTATCAAGCTTATCAGAAAAATGAGGGGCCGAGATGATACATGAGGTAAACAACATAGAAAGATCAATTTTGTAAGTCAGTAGGAATTGGGGTCCCAAGGAGGTGAGATCAAAACACTGTTCTTTTGTAAGAAAGACATTATTGTGACAAATACATCTTTGCAGAAGTCTGTTTTCTGTGATGCTTCAAAGCAGTACATATGCCTGTCCATGGAAAAATGAAAGCTGTCCACATGAAGCCACCATTTCAAAGAAAGACAATTAGAAGATCTGTTTTCCCTCAAAACCAGTAAATCCTTGCTTCTCACAGAGCCCCGTGTCCCATAGTCTGACAGGACAAATACTGAACCTCACTGGTGCTCCTGTGAGGGGCCTCATAACCAGCACATGCTGCATGCAGCCATGGCAGCTTTGCCTAGAGCAAGGCAGCTCGTACCTTTACCAACTATGTCTTGCTCTTGTAGTTCTTAAAAGCCAGAATTTAGAATGTAGAATTTACATCCCTTTTAGTGTGTCCTTTGCATTTGGGTCCTGATGTTTAACGTTTCCTGTTCAGAACCAATCACGCTGTTAGCCCATCTTTTTACTGTGCTATTATTACTAGCCTTTAAACCAATTTTTTGTGTTTTTAGGTCATGAAACCTCTGCCAATCAGTTGTCATTTACAGTGATGGCACTGGGTCAGCATCCTGAAATACTGGCAAGGTATGCATGTTGTGATTTGCAAACCCAGCTTGCTGTTCATTTCAAGGCAAACTTAATTATAAGGATTATTAAAAAGCTACCGTTGATTCCTGATAAAAATCTACCCTCCCCTCCAAAATAAAGAGTTTCCTAGCGCAAATATACTTAAAATATTTTAAAATCTCAGGATTAATTTAACTCCATCTAAGTGATTTTTTCTTTTTTCCCCAAGCCTTTATACAAAGCTGGTGCCGAGTCCTGCTTGACTCGGCTGCACTGTGCACACGTTGCTCCTTCCTGCTATGAGGCACAAGCTCAGGCGAGCTGGCTGGGAATCAGTAGGCATTTTGCCTGAGGATGGGAGTCAAAGTCCAGCTGTGTGTTGGGAAAGTAAAAAATGTGATTTGTCAACTTGCCCAGCAAGAAATGGGTGTCTGCAACTAACTTTTATCCAATTATTTTTAATTCAACTGCAGGGTTCAGGCTGAAGTGGATGAAGTTCTTGGTTCCAGGAGAGACATTACCTATGAGGATCTTAGCAAACTCACGTACTTATCACAGGTAGGGTAAGAGTCAGATAAATACCAAGTCAGAGCTCTTGGTAACATTCCTGCCATCTCATGGGACTGTCAAGAGCAATACCAGTATGTGATCCTGACAGTGTTTGTCCCCAGAGAGTCAGAAAGCAGGTACCATGCAGCAGCCCAGCCTTGTTGGGAAGGATGCTGCCATAATTTCTTTCCCAAATCCCACACAATCCATTCACAGCTTGCTTTAACCATTACCAGGCCAGGAGCTAGGGTGGAGTTGCTCGATCCCTACTTGTTTAAGCTAAGACCACAGCTGTGTTTTACGAAGGGTTTGCAACTTCAAGCCCAACCTGCACATGAGTTCCACACGCTTTCCAAACTCACTACTCTATTTTTGTTTGGTATTTGTTAAAACATTGCCAGCTATGATCTTATCATATGCCACAAGCCCTGCAGGATTTGAGGACATCCAAAAACAATGGCAATTTTTTTTTCTTCCCAATTTCAATTTTTTTGTTATTCAGTTGTGAATAACTCTTCAGTCACTGGGCAGGGGGGCAGGTTTGGTCCTAAAAGAAGTCTTGTGTATAGAAATGCTGGTTGGTAATGAACTGCAAAGCCAGGGCTTGGCTACCTGCCAGCATTTGTGTTCCATACCCTTCTTTAAAAGATGGGGTACACCAGTAGCTGTCAGGAGAGGCTGAATCACAGCTATTCTTCCTGCTTAAATTCCCTGTGATTTTAATAGTCTGCCACAATCACTCTTCTACTACTGCCCTGTCTAGGTGGGTGGTAGTGTTTTACCAATTAGTATATCCTACCCCCCCAATTCCCTGTGCTTTGCCAATGGATGGATTTCAGAGGTGCGTTTCTCTGTAAGGAAAAGGCATCTCTGGGTGGTTACAGAAATCAGCAGGTTTCTTTCGGCTTCTTCAAAGGCCATCACAATTATACCACTCCAATTAGGATGAGGTATCTAAGCCTTTCAGTTTTAAGACAGATCACATGAGAGCCTCTCAAAGACCACTGTTAATTTAACAGAACAAACTTGGATCTATACAGCCAAAAAATCACAGTCACCCTCGGTCAGAACCAGTCCATCACTGGGGTATCACAGACCATGGGACGACTCCTGTTGCTTAGGCAATTCTGAATCCTTTTGTCCATGCTTCTTTCTCGTTAATCCACTCGTGCATACACACTGTTAATTGCATTTGCAGTGCGATGGTAATGTGTGCTGTTAATTGGGTTTCACTTTGATGAAATAAACCATTCTTACAGCTCACTGCCACCAAAAGAAATGGTCTCACACCATTTTTTTTTCCTCACTGTTCCTTATACATTTTCCTTTGCCAGGTTGTTTTTTGTCATTTTGGTGCTCTGACCTGGCTCAACTTCCCAAGCAGCAGAAGCAGGACAAAGGCAGGAGTGGGACCACAGTGCTGAGAGTGGGAAGGAGGTGGGAGTGACCACCTTTCCTCATGACAGCCAGCACTGCGGGCAGCTCACTGGGGACATGAGACTCCACTCTTGAAAATTCCCTTTGAATTTCCTTCCCACTAATTTTTCATTTAGTTGTTGCCCTGACTTGAGGGGTTAGACCTGTTCAATGGTCCTGTGGGTTTTGGCTTCTTTTTCTCTGTGTTTTAACCAGTGGTAAGAAAGAACCAGGCCTGAAGGAGCTGACTTAGCCATATATATTGCCCACAGGAGTCTAAGGCAGATAATCCAGCATCTGTTCCACAAGTCAAAAGCTCCCATTTAGCTGCAGCGAAAGGCCATAGGGAGATAATTAATTTTATTTCTGCTTCCTACACTCTGTTAACTAACTGACCTTTTATGCTTTTTGCTGACACAGGTTTTGAAGGAATCTCTGCGGCTGTACCCCCCCGTCCCAGGGACAGTACGCTGGATGGAGAAGGAGCGTGTCATCAGTGGCATCAGAATTCCTGCAAAAACATCGCTCCTTGTGAGTCCCATCCACCAGCAGCACCTTTTAGCTGCTCCAGTCCATCCAAATGTAATGAACGTGTGTATCAGAGGGCCAGAATCCTTCCTGGGCATATTTCTACTGGCCTCTCTAAACTTTTGGCTAAAACAAAGGTGGGTCTCTGGATCAGCTTTGCCTGGGGAGTGGAAGGCAGTGATGGTTTTGTATCTGTGACATCCAAGAGGCATTTTCAGTCTGCTTCTCCTGACTAATGCAAATAAACTCTTTCTTGACAGCTCAGCACTTATGTAATGGGGAGGATGGAAAGGTATTTCAAGGATCCACTCACTTTCAATCCAGACCGATTTAGCAAAGATGCACCTAAGTGAGTTTCTTTTTACTCTCAGGTTATTAAATATGTAAGAAAAAAACATTACAGGAAGGGATTTCAAGGGGAAGAAAGTAGAATAAAGGTATTCTGCCATTCCAGTATAAGTAATGCTAAAGCCCTATCCAAATGCAAATAGAGAGCAGTCATGTGCAACTTCTGTTCAGAAGTTTGTTATGCCAAATAATACCTTACGAAGACACCAATACTAATGTCATTTAATGTTAACTTACCTCAGTGTAAACAAGGTTTTTACCAAACCCAGGTTGAATATTTGCCTTAATGCAATACAGGTTGTGTGGCAGCTCTGGCCTGAGGATGATTGACATGTCTCCACGTTAGAGATGGGGCAAAGGGCCAAGGGACAGAAGATGTTCAGCCATGTGGGCAGGCAGCCTCAGCCTAATCAGTAGGCAGGAGGGCAATAGGAGGGACCAGTGACCTAAACTGGTGGTGCTGATCCCTGCGTCTCACTACTTCAGGGCTTTTACTTCAGCCTTGAGTTAGTCTGGGATCCTGAAACAAACACCCTGTTAGTCCAAAGGAGCAGTAATTGGGTGGATTGTTAGGTCCCTGTGATGCGCTAGAGAGCTTTTAGAATATGCTTGACATTTGGCCTCGAAATAAGATTTGCATGTATCAAAACAGTTCTGTGAGCTGAGCCATGTAGTAAGTAGAAATGATGAGGAAACTTGTGGTAGGGCTGTGTTGCTGCTCTGAAGCAAAGAAAAAGGCTTATTTGGAGATTGTCTTAACAAGTCAGCTAGGTGAGGTCGTCTTTAGATCACTTCCTTGCTGCTGTGATGAGATATGTGCTTGTTTATTTACAACATCCTTCTTTGCAGGCCATATTACTGCTATTTTCCCTTCTCTCTGGGACCCCGCTCCTGCATCGGGCAGGTGTTTGCACAGGTAAGCACAGGCCCGGCACGGCGCGTCATAGTGAGCACTGGGCCAGCTCAAGGGTGTGCTGGCTGCAGCTAGTGGGAGGGAAACAAAGGCTACAGTGATGGTGCACGACCCCCTTCCCTCCAGAGGGACAGTCCCCACCACATCCCCAAGAGGGCATGTCTCTCAAACTCCGTCAGGTGAGCAGACATACATGTGGGCACAGGTGATGCAGGACTGGTTTGGTACATGCAGCCAAGGTGCCTGCAGGGGAGGGGTACAGGCTGCTCTCCCGCTGAACTGTCCTGGGTTGCTGTGCTTGGATTCAAGCCCTGTGAAGGTCAACATCCCTCTGCCAGCTGAGATCAGACACACTGGGGGGTGTGCAGGGGCTCTTGGGGACCATCCTGTGGCTTCGGTGGGCAGAGTCAAGGCAGGGAAGGCATCAGCTGGTAGAAGGGCACAAGCCAGGACTGGCACTGAGAAGGCGAAGAGGGGGCTGCATGGACAGGAAGAACAACTTAATGAAGTTCAGAGTGTTTCAGAAGGACAGTATGAGGCCAGCTCGTCAGGTCTGTGCTGTTGAGTTCATCTGAGCACCAGTGCTCAAAATCTTCAGGTTCAAGTGCTTGATTTTACCTTTGATTTCCAAAACAGGGTTAACACATGAACACAGGGACAGATCTGTGTGCCTGCCAGTTATCTTGAAATCCAGAAAGCCCAGGTGACTTCTTCCTGCCCAAACTCGTCAGCTGCATTAAAAGTAACGCTGAAGTTTTAAATCCCTATATTGACAATGCAGCACAGCATAATATATTGCCTTTAAGCAGCTGCAGCTCAGGTTAGAAATTAGGAGAAATTTCTTCTTGGAAAGAGTGGTTGGGCATTGGAACAGGGTGCCCAGGGAGGTGGTGCAGTCACCATCCCTCAGGGTGTTCAAGGAAAGGTCAGATGAGGTACTTAGGGACATGGTTTAGTTAGTGGTGTAGGTGGTGGTGGGACGGTTGGACTCGATGATCTGGGAGGTCTTTTCCAACCTTACTGATCCTGTTTGCTGTCCCTGATAAGTTCGCTTTTTTTTTCTTTCTTAACAGATGGAGGCAAAGGTGGTGATGGCAAAACTGCTGCAGAGGTTTGAATTCCAGCTGGTACCCGGGCAGAGCTTTAAACTCCTGGATACTGGAACCGTTCGCCCACTAGATGGAGTGATGTGTAAATTAAAGCCCAGGAGCCCTGCCAGGAGTGACTGACTGCTCGGGACAGGAGTGGGACACCGTAGTGGTAGCGTTTCTTCTGATTGTGAAGATCTTCACACTAATCAAAGGTTAGGTTCTGCAGGTCCCTTTAAAGGCTTACTAGACTGATATATATTTATTTTTCCTTAGCTTTCCTCCTCATTTACTGAAGAAAACCTTGGGAGGAGTCACTCTAGATGTGTTTGAGCATCTATGATCTGGAAGCATAACTGGAGTTGCAAAGCCTGTCATTTTCTTGGGGGACTATTTGGTTCTAAGCAGACTTGATAGAGAATATCTTTTCACTGGAGCATCCCTGGGGCTCCATGTAAACCTATACTCAAATCCTAGCTGATAGTTTCCACTAAATTTACTTACGATGCAACGTGGTCTAAGTAACCCCTCACTCAGGAAGTTTTCTATTTACACAATCAAATCAGAAACCTTAGTAGAGCACAAGATTTGGGATGAACTTGGGAAGAGAATTTGGAGATACCGTCTTGGTTAGAGTAATTTTCCCATCCTGGCTGTAACCAAGAACTATTGATAGAAGCAATCAGAAACAAAAATCAGAGACCGAGGCCACTACTTTTCCCTGTTGCTTCTGCCTCATTTTTATTCAGTCTCTCTGACTTTTCTTCCAGTATTACTCAGAGCAGATTCCCAGTCCATGCTGCTGAAAGGGGCTTTCCTGCTTCCTCTTACCCCTCTCCACAGCCAGTGCTTATTCTCCTGAAACACTGTTCTTTTGATGGGGGAGTGTGTGTGAGTGTGACTTGCTGGATTTATTTTGACCTGGATCAGTCTCCCCATCTGGTTTACCACCAAGCTGGTCTGGTAGGTACAGCAGGGTTGGAAGATAAGTGCCTAAAACCAAATGCTGCTTAAAATGATATTGCCACTGAAGAAATGCATCTGCAACTTGAGTGAGAGGCAGGAGGAGTCCTGCCTCCCCTTCTTCCACAGAGGGACCAGAATGGCTCATGGCATGCTGGCTTGCAGCCTCTGCTAGGGGAAAAAAGCCCCCATCCTGTGAAACTGTCTCCTTCCAGGAATATGTGGATACCTAATATGAGTTTGGGCTTCATCCATTATGAAATACAGGGAATTTGAGGCAATTGGTGCTTCTACTGTTATTTTGTCCCTTTTTGAAATGGAGGCAAGAGCCCAGTCTGTACTGGTCAAGTTCCTGTGGTCGTTTCCACACCAGGAGTTTTCCGTGGCTCTGCTCCTGCTGTGCACAGTGTCGTTCAGTGCAGCAGTGGGTCAGCAGGCCAGTAAGGCTGATGCAGCTTTTGGTAACTTAAGCAATGTCATACAATGTACTAACATGACTCATACCCAGAGGTGCCAGGAAGGTTTGGTCCATTTGCTAGGGGAGGTTTGGTCCATCTATCAGTAGACCAGCTCTCTAATCCCTTGTGCTGGAGATCTGCTTATATCTTCCTAGACATTAATAAAATATAATTTGGAAAACTGAGGACTCTTTGACTGGATGTGTCTTCCCAGTGGGGTTGGGAGTGGGATGCTTGATGTCAGTCAGACTAGATGTGCTAGTGATGTAACAAAAGGCTGAAGCTTGGGACTATGTCAGCAGGAAGGAAGCATCTCAGGGGTGTAGGGATTGGGGGAAGCTGTGAACACGGACAGCTCACCAGACACGCTGGTGAACCGCACGGTGGAGATGCGAGACGCCACCATGCCTGCTCTCCACTCTGCACTGCTAATGAATAAGCTGAGATGCATTAGTCCCACAAAGAAGTATTCCCTTCTGCTGCCTCTGCAGTGGAGATGGGTACCTCCGAGGGGTGCTCACGGGGAGTGGTAGCATGTTAATGCCCTGCAGTGAGTTTGGTCAGACCTCATCTGCTCCAGAGCGGTTCCTTCTGCTGCCCCTTCTCCCCTCCCCCTCAGCGATGCTCTTCCTGCCCTCTGCAAGCCCACCCACCATCCAGCTCTGCAGGGACTGCTGACACAGGCTTTCTCCCTGTGACACGCCAGAGCTCTTGCTCTGCTGTCGCCTGTCAGTGCTGATCTCTTTCCAGCAGATGGCAAGCTCTCCTTGTCGATGCCCCCAACGGGATCAGTGCTCCTCAGCCTTGGCAGCCCCTTCTCTTGGATGACAACCTGTCCTGGGCTCTTCTTTTAGGGCATCATAGAACAGGAGTAGATACTGCCCTGTGACATGGTGCGAGCACCCTACAGGGCTCGCACTGTTCTCATCCTCTGCTCCCAGCCAGGAGGTAATGCCCTGTCTGCCAAAAAAAGAAAAAAGGAGCATGTTCAAGAAAGCTGCTCCCTGGGGCCCTGCATCCTGGCTGGTTGCTGGCACAGGCTCTGCCAAACCCTCTTGAGAAGCTTCAGGCTGTAAGTGCCCAGGCAGACCCAGCTGTGGCTGCCATAGTGTATGAAGAAGCTAGAGGCTGCAACTTTCATGGATGGCACCGGGAAGGGCAGTTTTTTCTTGTTCTGGGGAAGAGAAATATGTTATTTTGCATGAGAGGAATATCATCCTAGCCCTTGCAGGAAGCCAGGAGATAGCTCAGAAGCATGGGATTCAATCACAGTTGTTGCAGTAGCAGCACAGCCTGATGTTTCTGAACAGTAGACAGCCTTCTGCTCCATCTGTGGCCTCTGGGGCAATGGATGTAGATAAGAAAGCACAAGATACTGTCCTCTATTGGTGGAGCCAGGTATGCAGAGCAAGATTCAGGAGATTTCATTCCCTTTCAGGATCATTTAACCATTTATCCAGCCATGACCAGCTCCTAGTGGTTTTCTTTACCACAGCCTCCTTAAAGCGCTGTGCTAGGAGCATGCAGCACATCATCACCATATCTTCAGAAAACCTGGTGCTCTGGTGGTGAGCCTAGTACAAGCATACAGGTTAACCACACATGCATTTGTGCTTGGTGTGGTTTTATGATGAGAACTGCAACAGGAGGCCTTCCCTGGTCCTAAGCAACATGTGCTCATGAGACAAGACAGTCACAAAGCAGGTTTCCACAACACATACCCAACCCGTCTCCTCCACATGGTGCTCACACGCTGGCAAAGGCAATAAAGCCAGAAGCCTCCTTCTGCTGTGTTACCAGAGATGGATGGTATTGGCTGGGATGGCATGGAGTGGGGTGGCATGGGATGGGTTCAGCAGGGCTGTTGCATGACCTGTCAGTGTTCCCACAAATTGCAACATCTTGTGTTCTGCTGGACCTGGGGACAAAAGAAGCACTTTCAGAGGAGGAATAACATTTCCTGTCTGAGGCAGTGGGCATGTTGTTCTTCACTCCTTCAGTGATACTGGGGACAAAGAAGGCAGCAGCAGGGTGGGGGAACTGAAGCCTCAAAACTCAATAGCCTTGGTGACTATTAAGCAGGTATTCTTCAGAACTGCCCACGATGGGACACTGCAATACTGCCAGAATCTCAGTAGGATCTGGAGGTGTTAGTTGATGAGAAGCTCAACATGACCCAGGAATCAACACTTCTTTCCTCCTTCCCAGGGCCCACAACACACACATGCTCTGCTCTGAACTTCTCTAATGGTTTTGCACCCTCACAACAAACCATTTTCTGATCCTTTTGGTTCAGACAGTAAAGGTCCCCAGAGCTCCTGGGAGCGAGACAGTGCTCAGGAGCAGGACCTCCACCTCTTCTCAAGGACTGGCACTGTTTTCCTCCCCACTTCAAAGCACTTAGGTGCTACCTGTATTAATGAAGGAACTATGTGTTGGAGCTTTCCCTGGCATGGAGGCAGGCTGGCACAAAACAGCTGTGTCTATAGACTCTCTTGTCCATCAAAACAGGGTGGTTGTGTGCAACCTGGGTATCAGAGATGGTTTTGGGCACACCTCAGCTCACAGATCATACCAGGAACTGTCAGGAGAGTGCCAGTGGTCAGGGCCTGCTCTAACACAGCTACAGGGAAGATGAAGTGCCAGTGACCTAGGAACGTATCTGGGACTTTAACTTTCCTAGTCTGTACTAGTCTGAAGACTGTTCATCGTTAGACCCAGGCTGTACTGGTAGGCTAAGCCTGCTAGCCGGCCACTTAGTTCCGATACTGAACTTCTCCCTCTCATTCTTCCCCTTCAGCTCCATACCCTCCTTCTCTTAGCAATGCTGCTCTCCACACATCTCTCTTTCACTCTGGAAACACTGCTATGCTGATGTCGCAGGCTTCAGCTGTCCTTCTCCTTTTTGGGCCATCTATAGGATTTGCTTTCAATCTATAGTGCCCCCACACTGAGGTCCAGGTGAGTGTCCTGGACTCTTTACCCTTTGTCAGCATCTTTACTGGACTGGTGCAGGAGAATTTGTTCCTCCAGTACAGACCCATTGTAAAAATACTGAAGAAGTGCTTCCTTTTTTTCAAATTACCTTCAGTCATTTAGCTTCACTCTGGCTCCATTTCCTTAGAAGGTCACAGCACTGTAAGCTGCAAGCAGACACTGGAGCATCTCCAGAGCCTGAGGCACCAGCAGCAGCCAGTAAGAGATTGTGCTGGATCCACCCCGAGGATCCTAGCAGGGGATACTGGTGTCACACTGGGTAAGAGTCCAGCTCCATGGGGTCTTTCCAGCTCTTATGGAAAGGGTTGATCAGAGTCTCACCCACTGTCACCATCTGTTCCCTCATTACCTCCTCCCCTCTTTTGTTTGCACGAATCCTCCAAAGAACTAAAGGACACCCAAATGACCACATACGCCTCTGCTACACCCTTACTGCAGCACCATGCAGGGTTTCCTGTTTAAGGTGCCAGCTCCATCAAGCGAGGCCACCTCTTGTGCTGTGTCTGCAAAAAGGCTTGCACAGCAGAGCCACGATGTTGGCAGGAATCCTTAAGTGCTACTATAAAGCAAATAAATAATCAATCATTATTATTTTTATGTATCTGTGAGTCTTCTCTAATAGGTCTTTATATTGTTAGAGTGCTGAGGACAGGCTGAAATTAGATAATACTACACTCAGCTGGTATCTATTCCCTTGGAAACACAGGTAAAAATACATTTAATAGCCCTCCAGTGACAATGAATATTCATTAATGTGACACAGATGTATATTTGATTTGAAAATAAGGACAGTAATTAAAGAGCTATTAAGGCTTAAAAGCAACAAAGGAAATTCAGCTACTGAAAGAGCTGTTCTGGGATCAGCCCCTAACCTATACGTGCATGGATAAGCATGGGTGGCCTGAGATTTTCTACATTATTTTACATATCGCTGTACTGCTGGCTCTGCCTCCCCTCCCCAAACTCAGTCACCTGGAAATGTCCCGATGAATTTGGAGTTCATTTTCCCTGCTATTTTACAGAGCAGCTGTTCTCTGCTGTGGTGCTGCCCCTTGTACCCTGTCTCACACACTGCTCCAGTGACACTGACCTGATGAGAAGGGGAGGAAAACTTTCTGCAGGTTTTTGGGAATGAAGCTATTTGTAACTCATGACTTATATTCGTTATTTCCATTAAAACAGTCTCAGGAGTCACCCATCATGATAGCTGCCCTGCTGTAATCTCTGTAAATCTCCATCCCATGGGCTGTGATATTAAAATCAAGTTTCCCAGGGAGGTTTCACAAAGGTTGCTTGAGGAAGCAGCATAGGCAGCATGTGCTCTGTGTCAGGAGGGGCAACGGAACTGCTGCACATGGAGGCAGGCAAGGAGCAGCAGACATGTTCAAGAGTGATGGCAACACTGCAGGAGCGAGTGGTCCCACCACTTTATCAGGGGCAGGACAAACCCTGTGAAATCTCACCCACCATGTCCCACTGATCTCCTGGAACAGGCAGGATCTGCAGGCTCTCAGCAGAGCTGGGTCCCTCAGGGACAGAGCAGTGGTTGGAAAAGAGCAGCCATCCTGCCTAGCAGAGGAAAAGTGCATCCTCCATTCCCAGCTGTGCTGTCAGAAGGTTACAGCATTGGGCTGACATCACCCTGCTGTTTTCTGGGGAGGGTCACGGAATCACAGAATCACAGAATCGTAGGGGTTGGAAGGGACCTCGAGAGATCATCGGGTCCAACCCCCCTGCCAAAGCAGGCTCCCTATCTCATATTACACAGATAGGCGTCCAGACGAGTCTTGAATATCTCCAGAGATGGAGACTCCACCACCTCCCTGGGCAGCCTATTCCAGGGCTCTGTCACCCTCACTGTGAAAAAGTTCTTCCGCATGTTGGTGCGGAACTTCCTGTGCTCCAGTTTACAGCCATTGCCCCTTGTCCTGTCCCCACAGACCACTGAAAAGGGGCTGGCCAATTCCCCCTGCATCCCATATCTAAGATATTTATAAACACTAATTAGGTCCCCCCTAAGTCTTCTTTTCTCCAGATTAAACAGTCCCAGCTCACTCAGCCTGTCCTCATACGGGAGATATTCCAGGCCCTTAATCATCTTCGTAGCCCTTCTCTGGACTCTCTCCAGGAGATCCCTGTCTTTTTTATACCAGGGAGCCCAGAACTGGACACAGTACTCCAGGTGGGGCCTGACCAGGGCAGAGTAGAGGGGGAGGATCACCTCCTTCAACCTGCTGGACACACTCTTCCTGATGCATCCCAGGATCCCATTGGCTCTCTTAGCCACCATGGCACACTGCTGCCTCATAGCCAACCTGTCATCAACCAGGACCCCCAGGTCCTTCTCCACAGAGCTCTTCTCCAGCAGGTCATCCCCCAGCCTGTACTGATACAGTGGGTTATTCCTCCCCAGGTGCAAGACTTTACAGTTGCTCGTTGAATTTCATTAGGTTTCTCCTCGCCCAGGGTCTCCCAGGCCAGTTATGCCACCGAAGAAATTACAGCAGAAAGCAGTGCAAGCCAGGCAGAGAGGCAAGGTGTCACTTTAATTTCTAACCCAGCAGCATAACGATAAACAGAAAAGCGAATCAGCCCATTGAGCTGGTGTTTCAGGCTGCTGAGCGAGGAGAGTTAATTGCGTATCACCTGAAGAAGAAGTAGATAAACTGCCTTTGCCCTAAGCCAGTGCTCCCAGCACAGACACGCGTACAGACCAGCGACAGAGCGGAGGCAAGCACACCGTCCCACTTCCTCGCAGCCATCACCGCCCCGCTTGCTTTCCTCTTCCGTGCAGGCACACGTGTGGCAGAAGCCGGGAGCGGGCGGTGTGTCACTGGGCTGATCGATCTCCTCACCAATAAACGATGGAGTTGCCTTTTCTGCCTGGATTGGCTGGTCTCGATGGAGGAGGGTTTTGATGGGTTTTTTCCTGGAAACAGTTACAGTTCCGTGCTGTAGCCGGTGTATTGCTGTTTCAACCTATCAGGGTTTATCCTTCGGTTAAGAGAGAGAGACCACCAGTGCTTGCCAGTCTTGGAAACCTAACCCGAGACTTTTCATAAGCACGGGAACGTGGTGTCTCGGTTCATACTCATTTCGACCCCGCGGCTGCATCCTGCGGTGCTTTAGCGGGACTGGCGACATTCACGCCCGTGAAATC